>CAUYUJ010022517.1:0-45000 GCA_963575745.1 Prorocentrum cordatum
TTGGGGGCCTTTTGGGGGCCTCTTGGGGGCCTCTTGGGGCCTCTTTGGGCTTCTTGGGGGCGTCTTGGGCCGTCTTAGGGCGCTCTTGCGCCGTTCGGCCCCTTCGGAGGGTGTCGCCTTGGGGCGATTATGGGTCCGTATTGGGCGGTCTTGGGGGCCTCTGATACTGTCTTGGGGGCCTCTTTGGGCCATATTGGGTCCCTGTTGGGCTGTCTTTGGGTCCTCTTCTGGGCTTGTCGGGCCGTCTTGGGGCAATTTCGCAGGCTGCTTGGACCGCCATGGGCTTCTGAGAGTCGAGAAGGGTCCTTCAAAACCCAGTGGGAAATCAATGATGCTGGCTCCTGGAGGCGCTCTTGGGAGTCCTCTTGGGGCCCTCTTGGGGCGTCATGTTTTCTTTGTTCAGCCCTCATGGGGCCATCCTGGTCCGTCTTGGGAGCGTCTTCGCCCGTCTTGAGGCCATCTAGAGCCGTCAGGAGGCCCTCTTGGGTACCCCAAGAGTGCGAGAAGGCCGAAAACTGTTGATCTTCTGTAGAGTTTGGTCGGTTTTGGGGCCCCGGGAGGGGGGGTCAGGTTGGGTCGACGGATGTGGCGTAGCACTGGGGGGGAGGTTAGGGGGGGATGCGTAATAAAGTAACGCAGCACAACATGCGCCACTTATGTAAGAACGGGATACAAGGGAATTGTGCAATCATTGGACACATGGGATACGTTGCATTATTGCTTCCGCAGGAAACGCTGCCGCTCAGCACGTCACTTCGGACGTGTATGTTCTCGGCTTGCGCCACATCCGCCGACCCCTTGTCCTTTGTTGGGGGGGGTAGGATCGTTGGACAACCGTTTTGAGAGCGTAGGGGGGTGGGCGTCATGGGTGGGTGCCGTTCCTGGATATCCCCGACATGGAAACGCTGAGACACACGTGGGTTCAGGTGCGGAACGAGCGCCCGAGCAATCCGAGCTTCGATGGGGCGCCGCGGCCGAAGCACGAGGAGGGAGAAGAAGAGCGGAACAGGCTCTTGTTGATGGCGTACTTTCGAGCGTTCACATTACGGGAAGACGTGGAGCGTTTGCGTTGCTCGGCGCGTGGGTCGGTCGTCGGCAGAGGCGTCGTTGGAAAGATTGAAGGAAGGCATGCCGTGCGAAGGAACGAGAAAGTACGTTCAGAATTTCATGGGTGTCGTGGACTTATGACCAGTCATGGACGAAATCCTGGTGAAGCGTGAGGACGAGCTGTGCAGCGACGAAGAGTTGGACCCGAGAATTGTCGATGCGGTCACGAGGCGAAAGGCGCGCGTCGGGGGCGCGCCCCTGGGGGGAGAAGGCAGACGGGTAAACGCAACCATGGGGTGCGAAGAAGAACCGAGTCGCGAAGCGAAGGCCAGGGGCGAGGCCGCGCGGGGCGGAGGCCTGCTGCGGAGGAGCGGCCAACGCAAGAAGCGGGAAGGGCGCGGGATGTTGGGCCGGGGCGACGCGGCAGTTCAGCGGGCGCAAGCGGCGGCGGCGGCGTCGAGAGCCCGAGGCGGAAATGGTGCGGGGCAAGCAGGGGGGGGGGGGGGGGGGGGGGGGGCGCAGGTGGCGGTGGGGAAAAAGACGTCGGCGTCTAGCGCGCGCAGGTGGGGCAACTGACTTGCGGAGGGCGGACTGGCCGCGGGCCAGCGTGGCATCGTGGAGCAGGTGGCCGATCGGGTTCTGGAGCAGGAGGTCTCGGCCCCCGCGATGGGGGGGGGGGCGGGGCAGCGTCGCGCCGACGTGGAACCGCTCCCGCGGGTGCTCCGCGGCGGGCCAGGGACTTGGGCGAGCTCCGTCCAAAACAATCAAGAAGGAGCTGTTCGAGAAAGTGATGGGGTGGTCGCGCGGCGTGGACTTCAGGCGGCAGCGTTGCAGCCAACGAGCGCGTCAGCCTTCGACGGGGACATGGACCGCAATGTATTCGACAGGAAAACGATCAAGACGAAGGGGCCGAGGGCGGGGGGCGAGGGATGCGCCGAGGAGAAAACGAACAGGGGGGCGGCCGCGCGACGGATGTTGCAGTGGAGGTGGCTCATCGCAGACGAGGTGAGCATGGTGGGCGCGAATTGCATTGCAGAGCTCGATGCGCAACCGTGGTCGTGCATGTCAGCAGCAGGTGTCGCGGGGGTGGGGGCAGGCGGCGAGGGCAAGCCGCTCGGGGCGTGAACGCGCTGTTCTACGGAGATGTCTATCAATTGGGACCGCCGTCGGGAACAGCGATCAATGTGCTGCCCGGTTCTTACCTGGAGCGCGCGAGGAAGTGCGCGCCAGGGGCCGCGGAGGACCGCGGTCTGCGCGTCGTCTGGAGAGTAGGGGGCGAGTGGGCAGTGCAGGAATTGACGGAGTTGACCGAATGCAAGCGCGGGGTGGGAGCAGGGCGCCCTATGGGGTGCAGGGCGGAACGCTGACGGAACGGGCGCGCAATTCCGTGCGTGGCCGGCCAGCGGACGTGCCGGGGTCGCGGGTGAACGGCGCAACGCAGCGCGGCCGCGTTCGTTGTCGACAGAACGCTGAGGCCATTGCCAGGAAGAGTGGGGCGGCGTGCGAGTTCTGCGCGGCGGAGCGCGAGAGGCGGGAGGAGCTCGTCGCGACATCGCCGGGCGACGCGCGTTTCCGCGATGACAGATTCGTCGAAGCCGTCGCAATCCATGCCGATCAAGACATCAAATGCCACGTCGGCAAGCAGAGAGTTGCGCAATGGGCGAAGGGGCGGGGAGAGCAGTTGCACTGGATCGCAGCCAGAGGCGGCCACGCACAGTGGAGGACAAAATGCAGTGGTTGGGGTGCCGCGACGAGGAGTGCCCGAGCTGGCCAGGGCAGCTGCCGCTGGCAAAGGGCATGGTTGTGGCCATAGGGGATCATTTAGATCCGCCGAGAAAACAGCTTCTGCGGTGGCGCGCAGCGCGCAGCGTTGTCGCATTTGCCGCGAGTTATCCTGCTGGACTTTCCCGCCCAGGACTGGCGCCTGCCGGGGCGGGGTCCGGGGCTGCTTCCCAGTTTCCCATCGAAGGGCGTCGGTTGTTCTTGGGCGGGTATCGGAAGCATCCAAAACGCATTGAGTACATGGTCGCGTCGTCTTCGGCAGTTGCAGCGCGCGCCGCGTCGCGCAGGGGCGAGCGGCGGCCGCAGTCGCGGCGGATCTTGAGAGTGGGTGTGGCGTCAGTTGGATGCCCAGTTGCGCGGCCATTGCGCGCGTGCGAAGGCGGGGGGATTTGTTGATGCTCCGGCCTTTTTGACGGGGGGCCATGCAGCACGGGCGACATGGCGGGGGCGAAAAACAAGTGGAGGTCATCCGAGGGGGGCGCGTGGACTGGGGCGAGTGGGAAGCGGTGCTAACGCCTCGGGATCAGCGCGGGCGGCGCCGGCGGAGGCTGCTGGTGGAAGCCTTCGCGAAGTATGGGTTCCAGAGGAAGGACAGGCCGGCGTTCTGTAAGGAACGCGCAGAGGCTATGAACAGCGCCGGGGGGGCATGGCGCAAAATTTGCACAGCAGTTGCAGCGAAGTGGGGGGGGGGGTCAAGGGCGGGCGCGGAAAGGGGCCGGCGAGGGAAACGCGCAAACGGCCGTCGCGGAGGAGCCGAAACATATTCGGACCATGCGCTGCCCGAAATGCAGCCATGTGACAGCGCGGCAGAAATCGTGGCGCGGCAGCGCGAAGTGGAACGAGAGCGCAGTCGCGGCGCGGTGCTCGAACGGCAATTGCATGTCGCCGTTGAAGGGCGGGCGCCGTTGTCGGAAGCGCAGAAGGACAACGATGCAGCGGGGGAGAGGCCGCGTAGGAAATGCGCGGAGGAGCGGCAGAAGGCGACTCTCGAGGCCAACGAGCGCAAACGGAAGTGGTGGCGGAAGCGCAGCCGCTGACGCGTTGCGCGCCAGGATGCGGGGTGACTTCTGGGAAGCGGATCATGTGAACAAGAACCAGGTGAATAATCGTTGGGCGGCGATGCGACTCAGGGTGGTACGCGGGGCATGTGCGAAGCTGGGCGTCACTGCGAAGGGAGTGAAGGAGTGGCTGATGCGGCGAAACGGGGGGGGAGACAATCGACGCGCGCGGCGCGCGAGAAAGAGTTTCCGCGGCGGGATCGCATCAGTGATCGCTTCACGCTGAAGAGTAAAGGAGTAAAGCCGCATGCGCAGATTGCTTGGGCGTCGGGCTCGCGACGCGGAGTTGGCAGGCGCGCAGGTGCTTCGGCATCTGCAACAGGGCGCTCCCGAAGTGAAACTTTGTCGTTGGACCGAATTTCGCGCGCCCCCACCAGAGAGGCAACTAGAAGTGCAAGTCGCGCGCGCGAGGCCCGCTGCAGCGTTCCTAGCAGGGCGCGGAAGCGCGGAACCGACAGGGAGACATAACGAGGAGGGAAATGTGGGGGAGGAGGAGGGGGTGGAGAAAATGGACGAAAAGGAGGAGGAGCAGGAGGAGGAGAAGGAGGGTGAGGAGGAGGTCGCGTGAAGGCGTGCTCTTGGAGCCCGAATGCACGCCTGCGCGGCTGGTCGGACCGGTCGGGGGCGATTGCGGAGCCCCAGAGGTGCTTGTTGACCCCTTGGATTTGCAGACCTTACGAGCTTTGGGGGTGTGAAATCTGTCATGGCTTTCGGTTCAACCTGGTCGTGTTTGTGGGGCAGTATTTGCGGGGGGCTCCGTGGGGTGAGTCTGGCGGGGCGGTGTCGGAGTCAGGGGGGACTAGTATCGGGGTGACTGCATAATCCATAGCTGACAGTTGTAGTGTTTCCCGCGCGCGCTTGGGGAAACAAGCGAGAAACAACGTTAAGAGACGGTTGACACCTGTGCAAACACCAAAGGAGGGGTCCGCGCATAGCCTGCGTACGGCCGCTCCCGCAACCATGCCCAGGTTGTAATTGAGAAATTTGTGGATTGTTCGTTAGGCTCTCGTGGTAGGTCTGTCGGGGGCCTGTTCAAGGCAGGTTGGGGTCGTCTTAGTCAGTTTTGGGGTTTGTGTGGGGCGTTTTGGCTGGGTTGGAAACCTCTGGAGCAGTCTTGGGGCCCTCCCGGGCGTTCTTGGGAGCCTTTTGGGTTGCGCTGGGGCATATTCGGCCATGTTGGGGCGTCTTGCGTCGGGAAGACGAAGGCGCGAGAGGCCAAACAACTTCGACACAAACCCATGAAACAAACTTTGATTGTTTCCTCATGGTGCGCTCTCGGGCAGCTTCAGTGGCGCCTCTTGGGGCGTCTTGGCGACTCTTGGGTCCATCTGGGGCGTCTTGGAACGATCTTCGGGCGTCTGGGGGCCCTCGGGCGCCTCTTGGGGGGTGGCTCGTAGCTGGAAAGGGAATCTGGAAAGGGTTGAGCCCCCCCGATGAGTTCGGGGGTGTGTCGCGCGCGGCCATGGGGGGGCCAAGTTCAATTCCCGGTATGGGGTCCCGGGGGGGGGGTTACGGAGGGGAAGCATTCTCGCGCGCCTGGAGACTCACGCGGGGGTTGGCAGATGACGGGAAGCGTCTTCGAGGTGCGAGAAGCGAGTTGGACGTTTTGGCTGAATGTGCATCGTGTTTCACATTTTCTTACTACTATATAGGGAGCGGGGCTGCACTTGATTTTTCGTTGGCGGATTACGGGAAACGCCTTCTCGGAACGAGAAGGTGCTGGCAGTTTGTTAGGCCAAACTTTCTAAGAACAAATATAGGAACAAACTAAGACGCGAGGGACCATGGCCGCGCCGCCGCAAATATTTTTTCGTTAGCGGATGACGGGAAGCGCCTTCTCGGAACGAGAAGGTGGTGGGAGTTTTCTAGAGGAAGCGTTCCTCAGTATATTTACATAACAGAGACGCGAGGGACAAGGGGCTCGCGATCGGGCGGGGTCTATCGCTTGGCGGATGACGGGAAGCGCGCCAAGACTCGAAGAGTCGCGCGATGGACGTCTGTTTGCCCAGAGGGATTTATTTATCAACTGGGGGAGGTCTGGAGGGGGAACGTGCGGGGCCGCCTCGTGATTCAGAGCCTGGCGGATTCCCCAAATGAACGTTTCGCTGGAGATGTCCTCACAACATCGTGAAGTTGGGGGTCGTATCTGAAGGACGTCGTTTGCTAAACATGGGCGTTTCGCTCGGGACATCCTCAAGCAATCGGGATGTCGAAATCGACGTCCTAATTCTCGGTTCCTGGAACATGGGCGTCTCGCCCGAGACATCCTCGATAAATGGGATGCCGACACAGCTCTTGTAAGGCACCTTTTCGGAGCGATTTCGGATGACCACCAAGATGGCCCAAGAAGCGAAAACATTGAAAAACCCATTTGTGTTTAACATCGTCGTTGAAACATCAGCGTTTCACTCGAGACATCGCTTACAACATGCCTTCGAACGGGCCCTCGAAACCATCTGGTCTCTTCCTCCTCCTCCTCCTGCTCCTCCTCCTCCTTTTCCTTTTTCTTCTCCTCCTCCTTCTCCTTCTCCTCCTCCTTCTCCTCCTCTTTCTCCTGCTGTTCTTGCTTCTCCACCTCCTCCTCCTCCTCCACCTCCTCCTCCTCCTCCGCCTCCTCCTCCGTAGCCATTTTGGCTCAAGCCGTTCTGGCCCAAGTGCTTTTGGGCTTGCAACAGCAGTCTTCAGAGCGGCAGTCGCTGTTGCGAGTCACAGTGGCTCACGATTCAGTTTGCGGGGTCTCAACCCGCCATTCTTACGTGCAAGCTCCCGAGGGGAGTGATATCTTCTTCTGCTAGCGGCTGCAGCAGTCAATGGCAGGGGATGATCCAGATGTACTCAAGGGCCCGAGACAGCCCACCTGGGGCTGCCCCCAGTGCGGGCGCAACCAGAATTGGGCGTGCAGGATCCGCTGCGCTTGCGGGAAGCAGGCGCCGTCCGACATCGTGCGGAAGGCCAAGCAGGCTGCAGCTAAGCTTGCTGGTCCTTCTCCTCGCCCTGGGGGTCTTCCTGCTCCTGGAGTTTGGGCCCAAGGACCCCCTCAAGGAGGTGGAGGTGCAGGAGCTGGCCAAAGCAAGCTGGCCAAGCAATTGCTCGCACTCGAGAAGAAGCTCGACCAGCTCACGTCGGGATGCCAATCCAACCAGCAGCCTGGTACTGGACGCCGCCCCGGAGGACCAGCTGGCGGCGCAGGAGTGACCTCGCCACTGACGATGTCGCCAGACTCCGCAGCCGTGCTCAGGCCTTGGAGGAGGCGCTGGTGGCCATCAAAAAGGTGCCAGACGGATCTTCGACAGAGGAAAAGCTGGCGCAAGTACGCAAGCAGATCAATGAGTCGAAGCCTTTGCTCACGCGCCAAAATGTTCTCGGACATAAATTGGCACGCGAGCAGCAGAAGCTCACCAAACTCCAGGAGGAGGCGAAGGAGCGTGCCCAGGCAGTCAAGGATGCCCAGGCCGCGCTGCAGGCGTCCCGGGAGAAGGTGCAGGCGACTCGGATCGCCATTGAGGCGATGCAGGTCGAGTCTTCCTGCTGCGTTCGCTTTGCCCGAGGTGCCTGCTGAGGCACTCGAACAAGCTGATGCTGATGTACGTGCCCTTCTTCAGTCGGAGGCTTTCGGCAAATTTAAGAAGTTATTGGCCGACCTACCGCCGCCGGTTGCCCCGAAAGCTCCTGCTGGAAATCAAAGTGCAGCCCCAGGTGGCCATGCTGCGAGGGCTCCTGATGGAGAGGAAGGTGCAGCCCCAGGACACATCCAGCAGCCTGTTCCCCCGTGCGAGGAGATGGGCCTCGACGACCTCGACGAGGCAGCCATCAACAAGCTGGTGGCAGCTGCCCTGCGCGAAAGCCCTGATGGTCAGGCAGATTTCGCAAATCTGCTCGCCGAGATGGGCGTCCAGGCCAAGGAGCAGAGGTCGGAGGGGTAGCCTCCCTGTGTTGCCCTTGGTCTCGGGTCTGCCCGTGTCGGTCACGGGATGTCCTGTTCCTCCTCTGAGAGGTGCTCCCAAGGGAGGCCACGGTTGCGAGGCCCATTTTATTGAAACGTTTAACGGCTCGTCGTGGACGACCTTGAAGCGCAGGCTCACTGAGACAGATGCGATGGTCGTTTGTGCTCGGGAAGTCGGCGTCAGCGAGCTTTTCGTAAGGCAGGTGACGGCAGCCGCTCGAGGTCTTGGCTGGCATTCCCTCTTCTCGCCCTCACGCGTTAACGCGGAGACGGGTAAGCTCTCGTCTGGGGTTGCTGCGTTTGCTCGGCTTGCTATTGGTATGCGTTGGCCAGATGAAGGTGGAGGTGAGATCGTTCGACATCGTCTCATCAAGGTGTTACTTGACCTCCCAGGATGGCCCACTATCTCGGTCTACTCGCTCTACCTCAGGTCTGCGGAAGGCCTCAGTGAAGCAAGCGTGTCGATTTTGAAGTCCTTGGGGCGCTCTATTTCTGATCCGACTCACACGTTCATCGGAGGTGATTGTAATTTGAGTCCCGAAGTTTTGGCGGGAGCTGGTTTCCCCCGGGAGCTGGGTATGATCGTCATGGCCCGTGTGGCTTATACGTGCAGGTCCACGTGGTCGAACACCATCCTCGACTATTTTCTCATGGGCCCGGGGCTGGCCAGAGTTATTTACAATATTCGAGCGGACATGTCTTGGGAGGTAAAGCCGCATCGACCCGTCCGCCTCGAGATCCGCAGGGGTGTTCCCCAGATCAAACAGCTCGTGTATAGAGCTCATCGGCGGTGGCCGACCGACCCCCCCTTTGGACCTGAACCTGCTTCGCCTTTGGGGTGGCAAGGTGCACTGGCACATGCAGCTGAAGCGGTCGCACATGCAGAATTTGCGTCACCGAATCTCGCTTGGCAGATTTTCACCAAGGTTTGGGGCCATTTCGTAGACTGTGCCGAGGTGGAGCTTTGTAAGTTTTTAGGTGTGGAGCCCAAGGAGATGGGGGAAAGGAGCCGCGCGGTGAAAGCATCGTGGGCATCATTTTTTACCGCCCCAAGTATCCGGATGATGAGCTCCAGATCATCGCGGGTTGGAAGTGGTTGTTAACACATTTAATGAGATCGTCGTCTCGGTCACTAGCGCGATTGTTGTTCATGTGCTCGCTTGCCAGCATCTCCAGGCATCCCTGCAGCGCTCCTGCCCTGGGGAAGGCCTGGGTCCCAGACTGGACGCGTCTCTCCGTGTCATGCGGGAGATAG
Organism: Prorocentrum cordatum; assembly: GCA_963575745.1. NCBI lineage: Eukaryota > Dinophyceae > Prorocentrales > Prorocentraceae > Prorocentrum > Prorocentrum cordatum. The sequence goes on from CAUYUJ010022517.1 coordinate 9,086, forward strand.
CGGCAGCATGGCACGCGGACCGTCCGCAAGCAGACGATTGGTGTAGTCGCGCTAAACAGTTTCTTGAGGACACCCAAGCCGACTTTGATGAGGCGGCGGTGGATGGAGACAAGGCCCCTCGAGCATTTTGGGACCCCTGGCAGCAGTCAGCTCTCGCCGGCTCCGCAGGGCCCATGCGTAAGGTCACTCGAATCCAGAAGAAATGGCAGCCCAAGGGTGTGCAGGGTTCCACTGGAGTTTTTTTCCGCTGACCCTGTCCGTCTGTTAGATTCTGAGGCCCAGAAGTCGGGTGAGTTTTGGAGTGCGACATTGACCCCGCCCCCGGCCTGGATTCCTTATCGAGAATGTTTTCCTCGAGCCACGCCGGCTGACATCGGTGCAGCGGCGCGTTCGTTCAGCAAGCACGCGCCCCAGTCCTTAGACGGCTTCCACCCGAGGCAGCTGGGCTGCATCTGTGACTCAGGCCTGGAGGTCCTTGCTTTGCTGTGCGAGGCGGTCGAGCGCCTAGGCTTGTTCCCTGCCCAGCTGCCGTGGATGCCGATGCCGCTGCTGGAGAAGCCTAAAGGAGGGCTCAGGCCTATCCTTCTCCTGGGAGCCCCTGTCCGTGTCTGGGGGCGGCTTCGACGAGGGCAAGCTGATGATTTCCTGGAGCGGGCCTATAGGCCCTACTGGTCCTTTGGGCGCGGGCAGAGCTCGGAAGCGGAAGTATGGCACCAGAGTCGTCATGCTGAGCAGGCAGCGTCCAGTGGCAAGGCCGCGGCAGGTTTCATCTGTGATGGGATGAAGTACTACGAGTCTTTTGTTCTGGTGTGGCTTCGAGACAGGGCTCGGTGCTGGGGTCTTCATATGGTCCTCATCAAAGTATTGTGCAACCTCTGGAGAGGCCCCAGGATCCTGCGCCTCGGAGCCCATCATAGCCCCCTTCCTGTGCGTGCCCTCCCGGGCCTTCCTGCTGGAGACATCTACATTGATGTGTTCGTCGAGGTTTATGGGATGTTCGATTTTGACGCTTTCGCGATGAGACGCCCTCAGGTATCTTTGGTTTCCCATGTGGATGATGACACGGTGGTGGCGCATGGAACGGAGGATGAGATTGCAGCGTGCCTCAGCCGAGCAGCAGCAGATCTCAAGGACATTGTTGTACGCCGTCTTAATGTTCGCCTTGCGGAAGACAAGGCTATGACTTTCGCCTCTTCGCAGCGGTTGGCTACGAGACTATCGCGCCGGCTGCGAAGTTCGCGTCCTTCAGTGGCGGCCAACGCCACGGTCTCGTTGGGGGTCGACCTGGCCCCTGGACAGCGCCGAGCCTGTAAGCGAGGAGGGGCGAAGAGGAGGAGGAGGTTGAGGGGCATGAGACGTCGTCACCATGTGATCTCGCACTATCGTCGCCGACTACCTCGAGATCGTTCGCGAATGACTAAGATCTATATCGCAGGTGTTCGACCAGCCGTCGGATATGGTAGCATGGTCTTAGGCATGTCTGACCCCGAACTACGACCCCTTCAGAGCACGCTCCTTGCTGGGCGGAGTCCTTCTCATGGAGGTGCGTCGCTTGCGGCCAAGCTAGTGATTCATGGCGACCCTGCCTGGGAGCAGTCTGTTGCTCCAGCGCACCAGTGGGCGACGAGCTTGTGGCGTGCGACCGCCCGGCCTGGATCGAGCCCAATTTCATTCCGTGAGCACATTCAGATATGGAGAGATATCATGTCCAGGCCCATGGACCTCACCAGCACGGGGTGGAAGCAATCTCAATGCCCTTTGCACAGGATGCTTCTCCGCCTTCAGAGAATTGGTTGGAGCGCGGACAGTTTTTCGGTCTGGAAGTGTGAGAGGGGATACGTTGTCGATTCACTTTGCACCTCACCCGCCATGTTGAATACGCTACTGCAGGAAGGGGTTCAGAGGTCACATGAGCGCCACCTCGCCCAGTCTCTGCCATTTTTTTTTTTTTCAGCCGCGCGCGTGGCCCCAGATCCTTCACGTCGCTTCTTACGCTCGAAAAAGATTTCGGGCCGTGAGAAGTACTGAATGCGCGTTGCTTTCTCCGGGGGCGTCTGGACAGGGGATCGGCTGAAGGAGTCGGGCTACGTTTACGATGGTGTGTGTCCTCTGGGGTGTGGTATGCTCGATGCCCTAGTCCACAGGCAATGGTTTTGTAGCGCTCCTGCTGTAGAAGAGGCTCGCCGCGCCCATGTAAGTGACGATCTAATTCAGCAAGCCCGGACCGCTGACGCAGCAGGTCTGCTGTTCTGGTCACGCCTCATAGTCCCTCAGCCGGAGCCGCCCCCTCCCAACCTGGCCCTCGACCCCATCCTCCAGGGCCCTGACGGGGAGCCGCTCGGTGTCGACGATTTCTTTGCGCGAACTGTTGATAGCGACATCGTTGTCGACGGTTCGGCGACGCAGTGTGTCTTTCGGGAGGTGAATTGTAGTTCGTATGCTGCTGTCTTTGTGGCACCTGGCAATGATTATAACCTCGTCGCCAGAGCCCTTGGCACGGTCCGGCCTGGCCTTCCCCAGACCCCGCAGTCGGGGGGACAACTCGGGTTAGCTAAATTGAGCTGCCTCGCTTCGGGTCATAGCCACGCCCACAGCGACTGTCTCGGTGCCGTTCGGCTTCATAACCTTAGGCCGCCCGCGCAGCTTGAGCCTCATCAAGTTTTCGCGGGCCTTCGCAGGCGTGCCTTAGCTGAGGAAGGCATGGCCTCGCTGAGTTCAGCGTCTCACACGCCAGCCCATCGGTCAGATGCTGTGATAGCTGCGCTTCCGCCGAGGGAGCGCAAGATAGCCTTTGGTAACCAGAATAGGGTTGCTTAGCCCGGTCGTCGTACTAGTAGGCCTACTTCCTCCTACTAGTACGACCACGGGGCGTACTAGTAGCCGTACGTAGCTGTACTCGTACGCTCGGCCGTGCACGCCGCAATCGTACTAGTAGCCGTACGTAGCCGTACTCGTACGCTTGGCCGTGCACGCTGCAGTCGTACTAGTAGCCGTACGTAGCCGTACTCGTACGCTCGGCCGTGCACGTTGCAGTCGTACTAGTAGCCGTACGTAGCCGTACTCGTACGCTCGGCCGTGCACGCCGCAGTCGTACTAGTAACTGTACGTAGCCGTACTCGTACGCTCGGCCGTGCACGCTGCAGTCGTACTAGTAGCCGTACGTAGCCGTACTCGTACGCCCCGCCCCGCACACAGCCGTCGTATTAGTAGGCCTACGTAGCCGCACTAGTACGACCGTCTCTGCACTCCGCCGTCGTACTAGTAGGCCTACGTAGCCGTACTCGTAGGCCCGCTCCGGTCGTACTAGTACGCGTACGTGGCCCTACTCGTACGCTCGGCCGGGCACGTCGCAGTCGTACTCGTAGCCGTACGTAGCCGTACTCGCACGCCCGACCCGGCACACCACCGTCGTATTAGTAGGCGTACGTAGCTGTACTAGTACGGCCGTTCTTGCACTCATGTTGCCGTACTAGTAGGCCTACGTCGCCGAAGTCGTACACGTAGCCGTACTCGTACGCCCGTCCGTGCACTTTGCTGTCGTATTAGTGGGACGTAGCCGAACCCGCACGCCCGCTCCACTCGTACTAGCATGCGTACGTCGGCCATTTGGGGGATTTTCGGCATATTGGAGGCCTCCGCACCCGCTTCACAATGGCGGAACTGTTGACGCTTCGCGCATCCCCCAGCCCATCCAGAAACGATGCCCAGGGGAGTTGAGGTGATCAGGGAAGTCGGGGAGCATGCAGAATAACAAAGGGCGGGGGAAGCTGTCACGTACCCCAAGAGGGGGAGGATGGAGAAGGAATCCTCGTCGGAGGGGGAGGGGAGGAAGAGGAGGAGGAGGAGGAGGAGGAGGAGGAGGAGGAGGAGGGGGAAGATAATGAGGAGGAGGATGTGGAGTACGGAGAGGACGAGGAGGACGAGAAGGAGGAGAAGGAGCAGAGGGAGGAGAAGGAGGAGAAGGAGGAGAAGGAGGAGGAGGAGGAGGGGGATGAGAAATTGAAGAGGACGGCGAACCGAAGAGCCAGAAACGTCTTAAATGCATTTCGGAGATCCTCTTCAGACTTCTTGGGGGTCTCTTGGGAGCCTCTTGGAGGCCTCTTGGGCGCCTCTTGGGGCCGTCTGGGCGCCTCTTGGGGTGCTCTTGGGGCGCTCTTGGGGGCTGTAGGGGCGCTCTTGGGGCCATCTTGGAGGAGATCGATCAACGAAGGGGGGTTCCCCAATTAGCCTCCCCCCTCAGGAGCTAGAAACATCGCCTCTTGGGGCGCTATTGGAGCGCTCTTGGGCGCTCTTGGGGCCGTCTTGGGGCTCTCTTGGGCCTTTTGTGGGGCCCTCTTGGGCCATCTTGGAGCCATCTTGAGGCCTTGGATGGCCATCGGAATCGAAACGGGGAGAAAACAAACAACATTGACTTTCGTAAGGTTTTGGGACGATTTTGGCCTCTTCGGGGCCTCCTTGGGGAGCTCTTTGGCCACTTGGAGCCGTCTTGGGGCCGTCTTTGGGCCTCTTGGAACATCTTGGGAACCATCTTCAGCGATCTGGCGCTATCTTGAGCCATCTTGGAGGTTATCTTGGGTTCGCTGAGGCGCTCTTGGAGCCATCTTGGGCCATCTTGGGCGCCCCAACGACCCGCGAAACCCTCCGTCCAGGTCCAGGGGGGGGGGTAGGGGGAGGGGTAAACCCTTCCCCAAGGGGGAAGAGGGAGGGGTGGAAGAGGATCTGTTCTAGACCACCTAAGCCCAGAGGGCTGGTGGGATATCAGCCGGTGCGCCAGCGATACGCCCGTGGCCGTCAGTGGAGATGTGCCGCGGCTCGTGGCGCACAGTGAATGATGCCTACGTATGCCTCTGTCCACAGCCTCTCCTCCTCTCCTGTACTGTACAGGAGGTTGGAGGTATCAGCCGGTGCGCCAGCGACTGCCCGTGGCCGTCAGTAGAGGTAAATATCAGCCGGTGCGCCAGCGATTGCCCGTGGCCGTCAGTGGAGATGTGCCGCGGTTCCATGAGATCTTTCCCACGACCTGGGCACTCTTTCGGGGCTCTCTCTCCTCCTCCTGTGTAGCCTCCTTTTTTATACTCGGGTGATGCAGGAGGTTGGAGGTATCAGCTGGTGCGCCAGCGACTGCCCGTGGCCGTCAATAAAGGTAAATATCAGCCGGTGCGCCAGCGATTGCCCGTGGCCGTCAGTGGAGATGTGCCGCGGTTCCATGAGATTTTTCCCACGACCTGGGCACTCTTTCGGGACTCTCTCTCCTCCTCCTGCGTAGCCTCCTTCCTCCGAATTGCATGGCCTCTGTCCACTGCAGCTACATAATTTGTTGCGTGACGCAGACAATGACTGTCGCCATCTGGACTCAAGCCGTTTGCGGCGCCGAGCCGGCGCCCGCGCGGCGCAGCCCGCCAGGCGCCCGCGGCTGCGGCGCCGAGCTAGCGCCCGCCAGGGCCTCGGCCGCCATGGTGAAAACGGCTGCGCAGAACGCCGCCGTACAGGCGAAACGCCTCGCGGGCCCTCGAGAGCCCCGCGAGCGCCGGGCCCTCAGATGGCGACGCCGAGCGTCGCGCCGGCGCCCCTTGGCAGCCAGGGCCGCCCTTGCCCCGGGCGCCAAGGCCGCTGCCGCGGGCGGCGCGCCCACCCCCCCGGCCACCCGCGGCGCGTCCACCTGGCGCGGTAGCGCCGCCTTTGGAGGCTGCGCGCACGCCCCGGGCTCCTGGGGCGCAGCCGCCGTGGAGCCGCAGCCCAAGGGCCAGCGCCAGAGGCGCGCCTGGGGCCGAAGCTCGCCGCCCACCGCAGCCGGCCGCAGCGCCGCCGACGCACGCAGCAGCAGCACAACCGCTAGCAGCAACAACGCCAACAGCAGCACAAGCTGCACCAGAAGCAACAGCGGCAGCGCCGGCAGCAACAGCGTCAACGGCCCGACCGCCACCAGCAACGGCCAAGGATGCCGCGCCCAGGCCTCTGCCCTTGGGCCAGGCCTCGGACGCCGACAGCGCCGAAGCGATGACGAACACGAGCGTCCTGGTCTACGTTCTAGTGACAGGAACCATGAGGCACCTCAGCTACGGCGGCGAGAAGAAGGGCAAGCCGGCGTACAAGGCTGAGCGTTCCCGAACTCCGATTAGCGATGCGTCCATGCCTATGCCCCTCCTGTTTTTGTGGTTTTTGAATATGTTTACATGATCCGCTTGGGTTCCACCGAGCCCCCGCGACATCTGCGACGTCCGGAAATTCCACCGCGCCTCCGCGACGTGTGCGACGTCCCGACATGATCGGCCCACCCTGGAACGGGGCCCGTTCTCGCCCTTTGGTGTATTCTGGGACGCGACGCTCGGAGTTCGGCGCGCTGCCAGGCTCTGTTCCGCCGGTCAGAGGTTCGCGGCCGCACCGGGCGGGATCTGTTGGTCTGCGCGAAGGCGCCCCGCGAGACGTGGCTCGACGGTTTCGCTTACCTCGAGGACATCGCGGAGCTCGAGAATGTCGCGAAGCGCCGCGAGCAGCAGCAGCAGGCCGGGGAGTGGGCGCTGGCGACCGCCGCGCGGCAATTAGGCTGGAGCTTCCGCGGGGTCGCTTGGGGCTGCGTGGCGGCGACGACGACGACGACGGCGACCGCGGCAGCGCCGGCGACGAGGAAGCGGAAAGGAGAGAGGAGAGGGAAGGGGGGGATCGGGGGGAGGGAGAGAGGGACAAGCGAGGAATACAGAGAAGAGAGAGAGAGAGAGAGAGAGAGAGAGAGAGAGAGAGAGAGAGAGAGAGAGAGAGAGAGAGAGAAAAAAAAGAGAGAGAGAGAGAGAGAGAGAGGAGAGAGAGAGAGAGAGAGAGGAGAGGAGAGAGAGGAGAAAGAGAAAGAGAAGAGAAGAGAAAGATATAAAAGAGAAGAACAGATATATATATATATAGAGAGAGAGAGAGAGAGAGAGAGAAAGAGAGAGAGAAAGAGAGAGAGAGAGAGAGAGAGACATAGACAGAGACAGAGACAGAGACAGAGACAGAGACAGAGAGAGAAAGAGAGAGAGAGAGAGGACAAAGACAAAGACATATATATATATATATTATATATATATATATATATATAGAGAGAGAGAGAGAGAGAGGAGAGACGAGAGAGAGAGAGAGAGAGAGAGAGAGAGAGAGAGAGAAAAAAAAAAAGGGGAGCAGAGGGAAGAGCATGGGGGGGTTAGGCCAGAGCATTCTAGTAGAGCTACTTGAGCTTACTGCTGGTACGGTCGGCGGAGGGGGCCTCCGCTCGAGACATTCTCGGAACTCTGCCCCGGCGGGGCTACTAGTAGGGCTACTTTGGTGTACTCGCACGGCCCGGGAAGGCTGGCGGGGGCGCACTAGCGGGGCTACTTTTGCCAATGGTACGACCGGCGGAGGGCGCCCCCGCTCGAGACGTTCTCGGAAGTCCGCCCCGGCAGGGGTACTAGTAGAGCTACTTTCGCCTATTAGTACGGGCCCCGAGGGGGCTGGCGGGGGCGTGCTAGGGCTACTTTGGCCTGGTGGTACGACCGGCGGAGAGGGCCTCCGCTCGAGACATCCTCGGAAGTCCGCCCTGGCGAGGCTACCGATACGGCTACTTTGGCCTACTAGTGCGGTCCAGAGGGGTCTGGCGGCGGCGTGCTAGTAGGGCTACTTTGGCCTACTAGTACGACCGGCGGAAGGGGCCCTCGCTCGAGACATCCTCGAAAGTCCGCCCCGCCGGAGCGTACTAGTAGGGCTACTTTTGCCTACTAGTACAAGCAGCGGAGGGGACCCTCGATCGAAATATCCTCGAAAGTCCGCCCCGGCGGTGCTACTAGTAGGGCCGAAGTAGCCCTACTAGTACGGACCCGGGGGGGATGGCCGGCGGGGCTACTAGTAGAGCTACTTTGGCCTAGCAGTACGGTCCTGGGGGGTTGGCGGAGGCGTACTAGTAGGGCTACTTTGGCCTACTAGTACGAATTGCGGAAAGAACCCCCCCCCCTGAGACATACTCACAAGTTCGCCCCGGAAAGGCTACTAGTAAGGCTACTTTGGGCTACTAATACGGTCCCTGGGAGCGTGGCGGGTGCGTACTCGTAGGGCTACTTCGGCTTACTAGTGCGACCGGCGGAGGGGGCTCCCGCTCGGGACATCCTCGAAAATCCGCCCCGCCGGGGCTACTAGTAGAGCTACTTTGGGCTCCTAGTACGGCCCCCGGGAGCTTGACGGGGGCGTACTCGTAGGGCTACTTTGGCCTACTAGTGCGACCGGCGGAGGGCGCTCCCGCTCGAGACATTTTGGAAAGTCCGCCCCGCCGGGGCTACTGGTAGGGCCGAGGTAACCCTACTAGTACGGACACGGGGGGATGGCCAGGGCGTACTATTAGGGCTTCTTTTGCCAATAGTACGACCGGCGGAGGGCGCCCCTGCTCGAGACATCCTCGAGAGTCCGCCCCAGCAATGCTACTAGTAGAGCTACTTTGGCCTACCAGTACGGTCCTGGAGGGTTGGCGGACGCGCACTAGTAGGGCTACTGTGGCCTAGCACGAATTTCGGAGAGAGCCCCCCCTGAGACATACTCACAAATTCGCCCTGAAGGGGCTACTAGTAGGGCTACTTTGGGCTCCCACAACGGCCCCCGGGAGCTTGACGGGGGCGTACTCGTAGGGCGGCCAACTACTACGACCGGCGGAGGGCGCCCCCGCTCGAGACATCCTCGAAAGTCCGCCCCGGCAGGGCTTCTAGTAAGGCTACTTTGGTGTACTCGTACGGGCCCCGGGGGGCTGGTGGGGGCGTGCTAGCAGGGCTACTGTGGCCTACTAGTACGACCGGCGGAGAGGGCCCCCGCTCGAGACATCCTCGAAAGTCCGCCCCGGCGAGGCTACCAGTACGGCTATTTTGGCTTACTATCACAATCCAGAAAGGGGTCTGGCGGGGGCGTGCTAGTAGGGCTACTTTGGCCTACTAGTACGACCGGCGGAGGGGGCCCTCGCTCGAGACATCCTCGAAAGTCCGCCCCGCCGGGGCGTACTAGTAGGGCTACTTTTGCCTACTTGTACAACCAGCGGAGGGAGCCCTCGCTCGAGACATCCTCGAAAGTCCGGCCCGGCGGTGCTACTAGTAGGGCCGAAGTAACCCTACTAGTACGGACCCGGGGGGATGGCCGGCGGGGCTACTAGTAGAGTTACTTTGGCCTACCAGTACGGTCCTCGGGGGTTGGCGGAGGCGTACTAGTAGGGCTACTTTGGCCTACTAGTACGAATTGCGGAGAGAACCCCCTCTGAGACATACTCACAAATTCGCCCTGGAGGGGCTACTAATAGGGCTACTTTGGGCTACTAGTACGGTCCCTGGGAGCGTGGCGGGTGCGCACTCGGAGGGTACTTTGGCTTACTAGTACGACCGGCGGAGGGGGCTTCCGCCCGAGACATCCTCGAAAGTCCGCCCCGCCGGGGCTACTAGTAGGGCTACTTTGGGCTCCTAGTACGACCGGCGGAGTGAGCCTCTGCTCGAGACGTCCCCGAAAGTCCGCCCCGGCAGAGCCCTGGGGAGGGGGAGCCTGGTAGGGGTACTCTGGCCTACTAGTAGGACCCGCCGGGTCGTACTAGTAGGCGTACTTCGGCCCTAGGAGTACGCCTCCTTCGCCCCGCGGGGCGTACTAGGCGTACTAGTACGACCCAGCGGGGCGAACTAGTAGGCGTACTTCGGACCAACGAGTACGCCTCCCGAGCGCCGCGGGTCGTACTAGTAGGCGTACTTCGGCGTACTAGTAGGACCCGCCGGGTCGTACTAGTAGGCGTACTTCGGCCCTGTGTGTACGCCTCCTTCGCCCCGCGGGTCGTACTAGTAGGCGTACTTCGGCGTACTAGTACGACCCAGTGGGGCGAACTAGTAGGCGTACTTCGGAGCACCGAGTACGCCTCCCGGGCGCCGCGGGTCGTACTAGTAGGCCTACTTCGGCGTACTAGTACGACCCGCCGGGTCGTAGTAGAAGGCGTACTTCTGCTTTACGAGTGCGCCTCCCGGGCGCCGCGGGTCGTACTAGTAGGCGTACTTCGGCGTACTAGAACAACCCGCCGGGTCGTACTAGAAGGAGTATTTCTGCTCTACGAGTACGCCTCCCGGGCGCCGCGGGTCGTACTAGTAGGCGTACTTCGGCGTACTAGTACGACCCGCGTACCTATAGTAGGCGTACTTCGGTACGAGTACGCCTCCCGGGCGCCGCGGGTCGTACTAGTAGGCGTACTTCGGCGTACTAGTACGACCCGCCGGGTCGTACTAGTAGGCGTACTTCTGCTCTACGAGTACGCCTCCCGGGCGCCGCGGGTCGTACTAGTAGGCGTACTTCGGCGTACTAGTACGACCCGCCGGGTCGTACTAGTAGGCGTACTTCTGCTCTACGAGTACGCCTCCCGGGCGCCGCGGGTCGTACTAGTAGGCGTACTTCGGCGTACTAGTACGACCCGCCGGGTCGTACTAGTAGGCGTACTTCTGCTCTACGAGTACGCCTCCCGGGCGCCGCGGGTCGTACTAGTAGGCGTACTTCGGCGTACTAGTACGACCCGCCGGGTCGTACTAGTAGGCGTACTTTTGCTCTACGAGTACGCCTCCCGGGCGCCGCGGGTCGTACTAGTAGGCGTACTTCGGCGTACTAGAACAACCCGCCGGGTCGTACCTTAGTAGGCGTACTTCTGCTCTACGAGTACGCCTCCCGGGCGCCGCGGGTCGTACTAGTAGGCGTACTTCGGCGCTAGTACGACCCGCCGGGTCGTACTAGTAGGCGTACTTTTGCTCTACGAGTACGCCTCCCGGGCGCCGCGGGTCGTACTAGTAGGCGTACTTCAGCGTACTAGTAGGACCCGCTGGGTCGTACTACTAGGCGTACTTCTGCTCTACGGGTACGCCTCCCGGGCGCCGCGGGTCGTACTAGTAGGCGTACTTCGGCGTACTAGTACGACCCGCCGGGTCGTACTAGTAGGCGTACTTTTGCTCTACGAGTACGCCTCCCGGGCGCCGCGGGTCGTACTAGTAGGCGTACTTCGGCATACTAGTACGACCCGCCGGGTCGTACCTATAGTAGGCGTACTTCTGCTTTACGAGTACGCCTCCCGGGCGCCGCGGGTCGTATTAATAGGCCTACTTCGACGTTTTAGTACAACCCGCCGGGTCGTACTAGTAGGCGTACTCTGGCGTACTAGTACGGCCCGCCGGGAAAGCCAAACACTCTGTGTGGGTAACAAAGATGCCGACCGCTTGGCTACACATGTTTTAACTTTTCATCCGGGCCTGCCGCCTGCGGAGCTCGAAGAGCTCGACGCTTTGGTAGGCACGATGCGTAAACAGGTTTCGATGTTCGCAGCTATCTTATCGCTTTTCCCGAAATTCGTTTTCTGGCGGGACCCCACTGGACCGCGGCCCAGTACCCTGCGTGCCCACCAGTGGCACGATTGGGTCGCTCTGGACTCGGACGACCCCTAGGATGAAATCGTGTCCAGGTGTTCCAAATGTTGTCAAGTGGCGTACTGCGAAGAACGACCGATGCTTGGATGCAAGGGTCTTTCTACCGCCCCTCGACGCCTGCATGGCGCGGAGAGTGAGCGTGGCCACCTCCTCTGTGCGACGATACTGCAGGAAGCTGAATGCCAGCCTCTGGTGTTTTGCGAGCTTACACGAGTAAGCGGTGTTTCAAGCTTGGCACGCTGTGTGACGGTCGCCCTGGATCGAGTGGCAGGTCTGCTCTTCCCTTGATTCGTCAGGGCCGCTACCCGCACTACAGGAGCGGGGCGGCGGTTGACGCTGGCAATGGTGGTACCACCTGCCGTGCCACCGCCAGCACTGTGTTGCGAGAAGCAACCCGTCCACCAGCCCCCTCGGCTTCCTCCTCGTGCCGTTTAATTCCCACGGAGGGCATGACGGCACTTGCTGCGCGTATCCGTGCTCGTGAGGAAGCAGCGGCCGCCGCCCGAATCGATGAATGTATTGCATTGGTGCGGCGGTCATAATGTTGGCGCGACAGGCGCGGGGTGCCAATTTCGTTTACAGCCGTGATTGGTTCCGTTTTTGCGGAATCGTGCTTTTGAGCTTTTGTAGGCTCAAGGGGTCGCCTCAAATCAGCGGCGTTTTGTAGCGCGTCTCGTGCGCTGGGCTGCGCGCGGCGCCCCTTTTAAGCTTGGTCATGTTACGTTCTGCCTCCGGGCCCTCGAGGAAAATCCGCCTCCTCCTCCTTTTCCGCCTCCTCCTCCTCCTCCTCCTCCTCCTCCTCCTCGTCCTCCTCTCGTTATTCCTCCGTCTCTGTCATCCTCCTCCGCCTCGTATTCCTCCTCCTCCTCCTGTTCCTGCTCCTCCTCTTCCTCGTCCTCCTCCCCGTCCCCTCCTCACCCTTTGGTCCTGCTCTTGCTGCTGCTGCTGCTGCTGGTCCTCCTCCTCCTCCTCCTTCTCCTCCTCCTCCTCCTCCTCCTCCTCCTCCTCCCCCTCCTCCTCCTTGTCGTTTCTGCCGTCGTCCTCCTCATGCGGAGGAGTGAGGAGGATAACCAGGAAGATGCTTGTAAACGTTCGGGGGGCGCGTGTCCAGACGTATCACTCTTGTGAGCGTTCGGAAAGCTCGCCCATATTATATTTGATCACGGTGATGCTGCAAATTCTTGCGCAACTCTTCCCTTTTCACGCGCTTCCCGTTCATGTCAGGAAAGGTTCCCCCTTTATGGCCGTTTCGTTCGAGACATCCCATAAAAAGTGGGATCTTGAAGGACTTGTTTTAAGACGCTTTACCTCACAAGGGAGGCTCCCGCTCGAGACATCCTGGAACAAGTGAAATTTCCAGGCAGCTCGCGAATTCGTCGAAATTTTAAAAATGAGGCTCTCGCCGGAGACATCCTCGAACAAATGGGATCGTGGACGAGCTGCTTCGAGACGTCATCAGTTCAAAATGGGGATTTCGCTCGAGACATCCTCGAAAAGCGGTGATATCCAGGGAATTTGCGAAACGAGTCGGTCCGAGGAGAGCTCAAGAGGGCTCCACGACTGTCTAAGAATGTTCCAAAACGGTCCAAGATACCCTATCATCATCATCATCGCAATTATCACCATGATCATCATTATGATCATCACCAAAACGGTCCAAAAGGGGCTCAAGAGGGCTCCCATAATCTTCAAGAGCACTGCAATACGCTCCAAGATACCCTTCATCGTCTTCATCATCATCCTCGTCATCTCCACCATCATCATCGTCGTCATCATCATCACACTGTCATCATCCTCGTTGGCGTCATCACGGCGGCGGGATGTACAAAACGCCCGAATATAATTTGATGTATCATGACACTACATCTTCCTCTTGCTTTTTTCCCCTTTCCTCTTCACTTTGTCCTGGGCCATTGGATCGCCAGATAACGTTGTCCGTGGCCACGGAATCGCCATAGAACTTTGTCTTGGGCCACGAAATCGCCATATAACTTTGTACTGGGCCACGGAATCACCATGTAATTTTATCCTGGGCTACGGAATCGCCATATAACTGTGCCCTGGGCCACGGATCGCCATATATAACTTGGTCCTGGGCCACGGCGTCGCCTCGCTTGTCGCACAAGTGCGCATCAGAAGGGGTGACTATTTCGTTACAGTAGATATATTCCAAGTTGTTTATGGGGAGCATCTGGGTCCCGTCTGGTCCCCCCTTGGCACCCTCCTCCCCCGATGTGTTATGTAGCGCAAGGTCGGTGTGAAGAGTTCCCCCGAACTGGGGTCTATAGCGCTCCAGGGTGTTGGGATCAGGGGTGGCAATTGCAATTGTCCGATAGAGTGGTCCTGGACAATTGCGTTTGTATAGCAGGTTTGTAATTGCAATTGTCCGGAAGAGCTGTTTTGGACAATTGAAGTTTGTTAACACCATTATAACCCTTCTTCAGTTACAGTTGTCCGGAATAGCCGTTTTGGATCATTGAAGTTTTGGGGCGGTTCTTTCGTTGCAATCGTCCAGAAGATGTGATTCGGACAGTTCAGGTTACATTAAAACGGCCATGCGGGTTAACACGGCCACGCTGGATCTAGGTACCGTTCCACGGTCAGGCTGGTTAAAACGGCTCTGCGGGTTAAAACGGCACGCAGGTTAAAACGGCCACGCGGGTTAAAGCGGCCACGCTTGATGTAGGTAGCGTTCCACGGCCAGGCGGGTTAAAATGGCCATGCGGGCCAAACCGACCACGCGGGTCAAAACGGCCACGCGGGTTAAAAAGGCCACGCTTGATCTAGGTAGCGTTCCGCCAGGCGGGTTAAAACGGCCATGCGGTTTAAAACGGACGCCCACCGTACTCCCCCCCCCGCCCGCCCGCCCAGCACACGGCACGCACACCGCACACACCCCCGCCCCGCCCCCCGCCCAGAACACATACTGCATACACGCGCACACGCAGGCACACATACGCACACAGCCGCATACGCACCTGCACGCGCACACACAAGCACACACACGCACACACGCATACAGGCCACGCGCAACACTTGACCAAACCAACCAGAGACAACCACTCAACACAAGCTACTCGTGGCAACCATCTGGGCGTTCAAGGAAGCCCAGCGATGGCCAACCCCATGTGCCCACGTTCCACGTTGTGTGCAAATCCCTGCGCGTGCGCACGCAAGCTCAGACAAGCGGCGCTTCCCGTTCTTGACCTGAAAAGGTTCCCCCTAAAACGGCCGTTTGCTCGAGACATCTTCCAATAATGGGCATTTCGCTCGAGACATCCTCCAAAAATGGGGATCTCGAAAACGCTCGCCTAATCTTCGGATCCTCGAACATGGGCGTCTCGCCCGAGACATCTTCGAAAACATGAGATGCCGACAGAGCTCTTGTAAGGCATCTTTTGCTAAACATGGACGTTTCGCTCCAGAAATCTTCCACACATGGGGATCTTGAAATCGCTCGCCTAATTTTCGGATCCTCGAACATGGGCGTTTCGCCCGAGACATCCTCGAAAAAATGGGATGCCGACAGAGCTCTTGTAAGGCATATTTTCGGAGCGATCTCGGATGAGCCCCAAGATGGCCCAAGAAACGAAACGATTGGAAAACCCACGTGTTTTTTGCTATTCAAAAACACTTTCGTTGAAACATCAGCGTTTCGCTCGAGACATCCTCCAACAAACGCCTTCGGACGGGTCCTCGAAGCCATCTGGTCTCCTCCTCCTCTTCCTCCTGCTCCTCCTCCTCCTCTTCCTCCTTTTCCTTCTCCTTTTCCTTCCCCTCCTCCTTCTCCTCTTCCTCCTCCTGTTCTTGCTTCTCCACCTCCTCCTCCTCCTCCTCCTCGCGGCGGGTCGGGGTCCACGCAGTACTTAGATAGCGATTTTATAGCGATTTTATATAGCGACCTCGGGACCAACAGGAGATCTATATAGCGATTTCGGGGTCCACGCAATGCTTATATAGCGATTTCGGGACCCACGTAAAACTTATATAGCGACTTCGGGACCAACGTAATACTTATATAGCGATTTCGGGGCCCACGCAATACATATACAGCGAGTTCGGGACGCATTCCGCTTTACGTGGGAATCCGTGTGCCTGCGCACGCAAGCTAAGAGAAGCGTCGCTTCCCGTTCTTGTGAGGATACGTTTCCCAACACAACGATTTCGCTCGAGACATCCTCCGAACATGGAGATGTTGGAGGCTATCGGTTAAGACGTCGTGTGTTAAAAAATGACGTTTTCGTTCGAGACATCCCCAGGAAATCGATATGTTGAAAAATGTCCAGAAATTTGTTGTGAATTAAAAATGAGCGTTTCGCCAGAGACATCGTCGAACAATTTATATGTTGGGGGGCATCCTCGCACAATGATCAAATGCAACAACATCGATTTAAAAAACAGCTGTTCTGACATCGTCTTGGAATCGCTCCTCTAAGCCCGCCTTCTAAAACTGACGAGCTCGCTAGGGATATCCTCAAATATTTAATGTGTGTAGCATCGCACTGTAATGATTTTGGAGGGCATCAAGACGGCCCCAAAAGGCCGAAACGAGCTCAACTATGAACCCCAGGATCGCCTTCGAGACGACCCCAACATGTGATTTCTGAGGAGACATCCTCATAACATTGACATGTTCGTAACATCGGCTTTATGACAGAAAAATGCGTTTCGCCTGATCTTCCCCAAACAGGGGAAGTCGCGAATTTGACATATGTTCAACAACTGGTGTATCGCCTGAGACATCCTCGCAAAACCGATATGCTGGAGAGGCGGGTTTACTACCTCGCATGGTAAACATGGCGCTCTCGCTGCAGGCATCCTTAGGCCTTAGAACATCGGGCGGAGCACGGCGGACGAAAACAAAAGCACGGCAGAGAATTCGTATTTCTGTTGTGCTCCTTCGTTTTTGGGGTCTGTCAGCCGTGCTCTTTAGCGCTTGGGGTATATTCAGCCGTGTTCCTGATCTTCTTCTGCCGTACTCTTTCGCTTTTCGGGCCTGTTCTGCCGTGTTCCTAAACTTTTTCTGCCGTCCTCCTTAGTTCCTGGGGTCTACTCTGCCGTGCTCTTGGTCTTTTCTGCCGTTCTCCTTCACTCTTCGGGCCTATTTTGCCGTGCTCCTTAGTTTTTACGGTGTTTGTATGCCGTGTTCTTGGCCTGTTTTTGCCTTGGTTTTTCTCTTTTGGGGCCTCTTTTGCCGTTCTATTCTGTCGTGCTCCTGTTTTTTTCTGCCGTGTTCCTTCGCTCATGGGGTCTATTCTGCCGTGCTCCTGTTTTTGTTCTGCCGTGCTCCTTCGCTCCTCGGGCCTATTCTGCCGTGCTCCTGGTATTTTTCTTCCGTGCTCCTGAGATCTGCGGACCTATTCTGCCGTCCGCCTGGTCGTTTTCTGTCGTGCTCCTGCGCTCTTGGGGTCTATTTTGCAGTGCTGCTTCACGCTTCGGGTCTATTCTGCTGTGCTCCTCGTATTTTTCTGTCGTGCTCCCTGGCTCTTCGGGCCTATTCTGCAGTGCTTCGGTCGTTTTCTGCCGTGCTCCTTAGCTCTTGGGTTCTATTCTGCCGTGCTCATGGTCTTGTTCTGGCGTCTTTGCACTCTTGTGCTCCTTAGCTCTTGGCTTGGGGTCTATTCTGCCGTGCTCTTGGTATTGTTCTGCCGTGCTCCTTCGCTCTGGGGTCTTTTCTGCCGTCTTTTCTGCCGTGCTCCTTAGCTCTTGGGGTATAGTTTGCCGTGCTCCTGGCTTTTTTTTCTGCCGTACTCCACCGCGACGATCCGCACGGCAGAATACAGGAGCACGGCAGAACACACAAAGCACACAGAGTCACGGCAGAACACAGAAGCACGGCAGAACAGGAGCACGGCAGAACACACAGGAGCACAGCAAAACACACCTTGCACGCACGCCGACACTCGCGCCACGGCATACTTGCGCGGCGTAACCATAACAGAGCATATTCCACATGCTTGGTGGACGAAAGCGACGCTTCCCGTTCTTGTCTGGTCAGGTTCCCAACATGTTTTTCGCATGATTTTAGCGCATTCGTTGTTCTGTCGACAGACTTCGGAGGGCACCAACTATACACCAACACCGATCCTGGCCCAGGATCACCTTGGGCCCAGGATCGGTGTATATGCCTTCTTGCGCAAGGCAGGAGGGCGTATACACCGATCCTGGGGCCAGGGTTATCCTGGCCAGGATCAGTGTTGGTGTATAGTTGGTGCCTTCCTAAGACTGCCGACGGCAGCCCAAGAGACCCCCAAGAAATTGGCACGGTCGCTTTGCTCGTGATTCCGTGGCTTCCTCCCTCCGTGCCAATCCTCCATGCTGCATCTTGCTCCCCTTCGTCCCCGTCTGGTTTCTTTCCCCCTCCCCCTTCTCCGTCCTTCCCTCCCCTTTTCTGTCCTTCTCCTCCGTGCCGCATGCCTCATCCACACCCTCTGCGTCCCCCTCTTCGTTCTCGTCCTTATCACCCGCCCCAGCCTCATCTCATCCTTCGAGGCTCCCCCTCCCTCCTCCCCTGCTTCCGAGCCATTCCTGCCAGGTGCTGGCCCCGCTGATCACTTCTCCCCTGAGCGCCGCCTGAGCAGCGCTGCTCAGAGCCTCGCTGCTTGCCCGCGGAGAGGAAGGCCTGCCCGGCGCAGGTCCTGCTGCCTGCCCCTGCCTCGGCCTTGAGGTCGTGCTACCCGTTTTTCATTGATTCGACCCCGATCCCCATCGCCATCCCTATCCAGGCCCCCACCATCTCCCCACTCCAGTTGGGGATATATTTTCAGAACCCGAAGGAAGCGGCAGATATGATCCTGGGTCGCTGGTTCACAGGTCCCCCCCCAAGACGGGATGGGGCCAGGGTTCGACAGGCCCCCCCCAAGGGGATGGGGGTTGGCGACGATGCCGACGCCGACGTCAAAGCCGACGCCGACGCAGACGCCGACGCCGACGCCGAAGCCGACGCCGACGACGACGGCGGTGCCGACGATGCCGACGCCGACGCCGACGTCGACGCCGACGACGACACCGACGCCAACGCCGACGACGCTGGACGCCGACGCCGACTCCGCCGCCGACGACGACGATGCCGACGCCGACGATGCCGACGATGCCGACGATGCCGACGATGCCGACGCCGGCTTCGACTTCGACGCCGACGCCGACGACGATGACGACGACGACGGCGCCGACGCCGATGCCGACGCTGAGAACGACGCCGACGCCGAGAACGACGCCAACGCCGACGCCGACGACGCCGGATGCCGACACCGACGCCGCCGATGCCGACGACGACGACGACGACGACGACGATGCCGACGCCGATGACGACGACGACGCCGACGCCGACGCCGACGCCGACAACGACGCCGACGCCGACGCCGACAGACGACGACGAGGACGACGCCGACGCCGACGAGGACGACGACGACGACGAGGACGACGACGCCAACGCCGACGACGCTGGACGCCGACGCCGACTCCGCCGCCGACGACGACGATGCCGACGCCGACGATGCCGACGATGCCGTCGATGCCGACGCCGACGCCGACGCGGGCTTCGACTTCGACGCCGACGCCGACGACCACGACAACGGCGCCGACGCCGACGCCGACGCCGAGAACGACGCCGAGAACGACGCCGACGCCGACGCCGACGACGCCGGATGCCGACACCGACGCCGCCGATGCCGACGACGACGACGACGACGACGACGATGCCGACGCCGATGACGACGACGACGCCGACGCCGACGCCGACGCCGACAACGACGCGGACTCCGACGCCGACAGACGACGGCGACGACGACGACGACGAGGACGACGCCGACGCCGACGAGGACGACGACGACGACGAGGACGACGACGACGACGCCGACGCCGACGACGACGGCGGCGGCGGCGACGTCGACGACGACGACGACGAGTTTCCCACACCCACATAGTGGAGGGAGGGGGGATGCACATGCACCCTCCACCACGCCACGCCCACAGGGCCAAGACCACAGGGGGGCGGGAGAGCGATCTCAATCGCGATGCTTTCGCGAGGCTCACGGGCGTGCACATCCAGCGGGTGGGGGGGGGGCGGCTCGATCCCATACACGCCTGTCGTTGAAATAGGTATTTTCGGATTCCCAGGTCACGATCTACTTCAAGCGCCTTCGTACTTCAAGAATCGATCTGCTGAGTTTTGTTATTCTCTGGGAGGATATGAACCCAATCTACTTTATCCGCCTTCCTACTTCAGGTTTTTCCTACTTCTTCCGGCCGACGTGTATGTGGGGGGGCAGGGGGGCGGCAACACATTGGATCATGTATCCCCATCCAGGGGGGTAAATCGGCCAGTGGGCCCCAGGCCACGCCGTTGGGGACAGGGGTCGGATGAACGACGCTCCGTGCTCCGTTCTGAGTCATGCCTTGCTCAGGTCGAGCCCGACCATCTGCTCTGCTGTCGTTTGGCCCTGCTGCCTGGAGCTCTCGGGGGGGACGTCAGCCGTCCACCTCACCGCTCCTGGCCGGGCTGACCCTTGCTCCGTGGATTGGTGCACCTGCCTCCCTGGCCAAGCTGGGAGGGCGTACGGTTGGACCGAGGTGTAAGATTGAGGTCGGCTCGGAGAGGGTATCCCGATGTTCTTCGTGTGTGTGTGTGTGTGTGTTAGATGTTCTTGTGCATCCTGGGGATGGTACCCTTTGATGTGCTGTGTGTTTTGGCCAGCTGAGGCTCCCATCTTCTTGACGGATATTTTCTGTCCGTGGTCCGGCACCGACCCTGGACTCAGGATTTGCCCGTTTCAGCCACGCGCAGAAGAGTGTAGTGAGAAGGGGGAAGGCGTCTTTGAAGCACCCTGCTTCTTCGAAGGCCCGCGCCTTCCAAGAAGCGGGCTCCTTCCAAGAAGCCTCCCCCCCCCCGAATTACCCCCTTGTGCGCGCCGCCAACTGTCAGGATCGGTGCAGGTGTGCTCACACCCCCCCGACGTCCTGGCTTTTTTTCTCAAGCTGGACCTCTGGAGGAGGTCGTCTGGGGTGGATGACGAGGAGTGGGGGGAGGCCCAGAATTCCGACGGTTCGAGTTACTGGACGCTGGACCTCTCGACGCCGTCAGAGGAAAGGCTTTGGAAGGTGTGAGAAACAAACTGGCAAGCGGTAGGGAGGATGAGCAAAAAGAGCAGGGCGAAGACGGGGAGGCGGGGGGACCCAAACCTCGGACGCTTTTTTTTGCAATTCTGGCGCGCTTCCTTGATGTTGGCATCCGGAGCCGTTGTCGGCCATTGGGTGGCCAACAGCGATTCAGGGCGAAAAGCTAGTCCTGCGTACGGGTTCGAGAACTCCAAGGCCCATGTGGAGGCTCAAAGACGGTTTTGCATGTCGAGGTTGTGAGGGGGAAGATGCCGACGGATGGGGTCTGCGACCACTTGCCACCCCTACGCCTCCGGGTCCGATCGACGCTGCCCCTTAGTGGTTCACTTGGTTGTAGACATCTCTCGGATCCTGACCCCCGCACGTGTCTCAGAAGTCTGACCTGCAGGGGTGGGGTTCACATGTGGATGCCCACAGTGGTGCGGGAGGGAGGGAGGACGATGAACTCCTTCGGCCTGCCTTCCGCCGAGCCCGCGATACCCAATGAGCGACGTTTTTCCGGCCGCCCGCCGCGCGATGCAGAGCGGGCGCGCGGCCGTGCATACCCGTCGTTGCAAGCTGGGGGGCGCAAAACATGACGTCTGCTCCATCCTCTTCTCCTTCCGAGGCCACCACCTTTCATCAGCATCGACAGGCCAGTCCCCATCCCCCGTGGGGTAAGCTCTTTCCCCGATCGCCGACCTGCCTCCCCATACAGCTGGGGAGGCAGGTGCCCCCTATTTCCCCCTACAGTCAACCCGCATGGTAAGGAGGAACGACTTTCCAGGGTTACCCTTGCATCCTTCCCTTTGGGCCCATCCTTGGCCGCTCTCGCTGGTCGCGCCCCGCTCGCAGAGTGTCGACATGGCCTTCCAGGTCCCTCGCATCTGTATTGTGCGTCCTTGTTGTGCGGGTCGACGGGGGGGGCACGCGGAGGAGAAGGATGGGCGATGATGAGGAGGGAGGCGGGAGAAGGGAAGCGGGAGAAGGGAGGAGGAGGGAGGGAGGGAGGGAGAAAGGGAGGGAGGGAGGAGGAGGGAGGGAGGGAGGGAGGGAGGGAGGGAGCGAGCGAGCGAGGGAGGGAGGGAGGGGGCGAGGAGGAGGAGGAGGAGGAGGAGGAGGAGGAGAAGGAGGAGGAGGAGGAGGAGGCCTCAAGCCGAGGCTCGCCCGGGGCGCACTGCACCTTGGACGGCCCCCGTCTGGGCGGCCCCCAGAGAGCCAGTGGGGGCGCCATCCCCGCGACTGGCCGAGAGGAAGGGAGGAGGAAGGAGGGAGGAGGGGGGAGGGAGGAGGGAGGATGGAGGAGGGAGGAGGGGGGCGGCAAGCTGGTGGCGTTGAGGAGCCCAGACCCTTCGGTCGCGGGGCGCGACGATCTCCGCGCATCGCGTCGGGCCCCGGGCCGCGGAGCCCTTCTCTCTGGAGGGCGGTCGGGCCATGGCATCTCTCGTGGCTCCAGGCTCGGGCGGGCCGTGACGGGGATGACGAAGATCATGAGGATGAGATGGGGAGAATGGGAACGATACTGCTGCTGATGGTGATGCTGTTGATGTGAATGATGATGCTGCTGATGATGATGATGATGGTGATGATGGTGATGGTGATGATTTTGATGATGATGGTGATGGTGGTGGTGATGGTGGTCATGATGATAATGATGATGCTGATGATGATGCTGATGCTGATGTTGATTATGATGCTAATGCTGATGATGCTAGTGATAGTCGTAGTGGTCGGTGGTAGTTGTGGTGGTAGGGGTGATGGTGCTGGTGCTGGTGCAGGTGGTGTTAATGTTATCGTTGATGATGATGCCGGTGTTGGTGGTGTTGTTGGCGGTGTTGTTTTAGTTGTTGTTGTCGTTGTTGTTGTTGTTGCTGTTGTTATTGTTGGTGCTGCTGTTGCTGTTGCTGCTGCATTTGTTGTTGAATTCTCATTTTTGAAGAATAATTATTGTTGATCCCCCTCACCGGTGCATGCTGTTTCTTCTCAATCAGAGTGTGCCCCTCGACGCTCTCACCCTGTTTTTTGTCAGGGAAAGTCTTGGTGCTCAAACTGTACCCCTGGCCCCCCGGATTACAACAACAACGGCTCCCGCCTGAGAATTCCTTTAAATTTACTCAGGGCCCCCGCTCCTGAGACTTCCTCACAATTTACTCAGGATCGGAGCTCCCGCTTGTGACTTCCTCGCAATGTTGCCAGGACCCCGCTCCCATCTGAGACTTTCTCACAATTTACTCAGGAACGGCGCTCCCGCTTGAGACTTCCTCGTAATTGAATCAAGATTTCTTTGCAATGTAATCAAAACCCCCGCTCCCGCCAGAGAACCCTTCACATTTTATTCTGGAATTGCGCTCTCGCCTGCGATTTCAATGCAATTTAGTCAGAAATCGCGCTTTCGACGCTCAGGAAACACTCTGCGCCAAGGACGCGTTACAATTTGCTTAGTAATCGCGCTCTCGCCATACTCAGGCATCCCGCTCGAATGTCCCACCCGCCCGACCCGCCCGTCAGGGGATCGCCCGCCCGTCGTGGGCTCCCGCCCGAGACTTCTTCAGGAACGGCGCTTTCGCTTTGGACGTCCTCGAACATTCACGCTCTTACCTTCCTGCTCCTCCTCCCAGTCCCTCCTCCCTCCTCTCTCCTCCCTCCTCTCGTCCCTTCTCTCTCCCCCCTCTCTTCCCTCATCCTTGTGCGTCTCTGCCCTATCCCCTCTCTATCCTCTCCCCTCTCTTTCCTCTCCCTCCTCCCTTCTCCCTCCTCTCTCCTGCCTCCTCCCTCTTTCTTTCCCTCTCTCTCCCCTCTCTCTCTCTCTCTTTCTCTCTCTTTCTCCACCTCTCTTGTTTGTATTTCTCTCTCTCTCTCTCGCTCTCTCTGCCTCTAATCAACCGCCCCCCTCTTCGCTCCTTCCCTCCTGGCGTTTTCCATGTTCCTTCGTTTCTCCCCCTCCCTCTCACTCTCCCTCGTTCTCCCTCTCCTCTTTTTGCAGGGCCCACACCAATTCCAATGGCGGGCACATGTACGCCCACGAAGGATTGTCCGCCCGTTCAGGTTTTCCCGCCTGTCTATGCCCGCCGCCCCCCGCAAAGAGAAATAATCTCCCCAAAAGGGATGTGATCGAAGACAAAAAGGGCGGGGGGGAACTCATTTCGAATGACACGCGGGCAAGTAGGAGCGAACAGTCTTATAATGATTGTTGTTGTTGTTGTTGTTGTTGTTGTTGTTGTTGTTGTTGTTGTAATACGATGTCATCAAGATCCGGTTGTTTTGTTCCCCCCCGCTGTCCCTTGCAAAAAACACTATAAAATGAAATTTCTTGTTCTAAAATAACCAAACTTCAAGAATCCCTTGCAAAAAATAAGGTAAAGTGGACATTCGCGCGTTTTAAACATTTCTGTCAAACGGGCTTTTGCGATCAACTTCTTCACGTGCTTCGAACTTCTCCAACAACGGTTGCGCACCTGCCAGGGCCATCATCCCTGTCAAATAATACCATGCGGGACACATTCGTTTTTTCTTTCCGTGCGCACGCCGAAATCTTCAAAAACCATTGGGTTTCGTAGGAATTTTAGCACCGCGCAACATAAAATCATTTTTCGCACCGTAGGCCCTTCAAATCGTCGTCGTCGTATACTAAGCTAGTTTCCACAAGATGTTACCACAAGAAGTCATTGAAACCATGCGCCAGTGTAGTAGCCACGGTCGTCCGCATGCCACGAAGTGAAGTGTCCGAACGTCATAGGGCGGGAAGCTGGGTGTGGGTGGTGGCGAAGAGTCGTTTGGAAATGTGGTAGAGCTTGAACCGGCCCCCCCACAAAGTGGGGGTATTGGCGGGCGTCGTATGAAAACCCTGGCACTGGTGAGAACACTGAGCGTTCGGGTAAAATGATTGTTGTTGTTGTTGTTGTTGGTGGTGCTGGTAACGTGCTCCTGGGGCCCGGTTGCGTTGCGCCCGGCGGGGGGGGGGACGCAACGCAACCGCGCAACACACGAGCGCGAGCGTGGTTGGGTTGCGACCTCCCCCCACGAGTTGCGCCCTTCCGCGCGCGAGTTGTGACCCCCCTTTGCGCGTCTTGTGCGCACTTCGCGGGGCGTCCCTTTGGGTTCTGCGGCAGTCCGTATCGGAACTGCATCGGATCCCGTGCAGGCCGTATGAGATATGTGAGCCCATACAGGCCGTCGGGGATTTGTATATGATCCCGTACACGCCGTATGGGGTCGGTATCGGATTCCCGACAGGCCGTATGGGATGTGTATCGGAGCCCATACAGGTCGTACGGGGTCTGTATCGGATCCCATACAGGTCGTATGAGATCTGTATTGGAACCCATATAGGCCGTATGGGAACAGTATTGGAGTAGATACGGGCAGCGTGCGATCGGCATCGGATCCCACACACGCTGCGTGGAGTGTGGATCGGACCCGATACAACCATTGTGGGGTCTACTCCGGAGCCCACACAGGCCGCATGGAATGTGTATCGGATTTCATACAGGCCGTATGGGATTAGTATCGGTTCCCGTACAGGCCGTTTGGCATTGGTATCGGATCCCGTACAGGCCGTATGGGGACTGTTTCGGATCCCGTACAGGCCGTATGGGATCAGTATCGGACCCCATACTGGCTGTATGGGATTAGTCGTATTTCATGTAGGCCGTATGGGGTTCGTATCGGATCCCATGGAGGCTGTGGGGGATGTGGATCGAATCCCGTGCACGCCGTATGATATCCGTTTCTGAATTCATATAGGCTGCATGGGATCTGTGTCGGATTCCATACCGGCCGTCTGGAATCTGAGTCGGATCCTATCGCGAAGGCCTTACGGCCGGTGCCGCTGGGAAGGTTTTTTGGGCCGCTTGGGGGCCTCGTGGGGGCCTCTTGGGGTTTTTTTGGGGTGTCTTGGGGGCCTCTTGGGTTTTTTCGGTGAGCTTTTTAGGGGCCCTTGGGGCTTCCTGAGAGATAAAGGCCGAGGGCTCGAAATGTCCGTTCGGGGCCCCCGTTTGGGCTCCCTCTTACAATCGTCTTGGGAACCTCTTCGATTATCTTGGAGGCCTCTTGGACGGTCTTGGGGCCCTCTTGGGTCGTTTGGGGGCTCACTTGGACCCCTCTTGGGTCATTTTGGGGCAGTCTTGGGGGCCTCTTGGCCTGTGTTGGAGCGTCGGGAAGCTGACAGGGTGAGAATGCCGAATTGTTTCCAAAAGCTTATGGGAATATATGATTCTGATTCCTTGGTGCCCTCTTTGAATTCTCTTGGAGGCCTCTTGGACGTGTTGGAAACTTTTTGAGCGGTCTGGAGGCGATTTTGGCGATTTGGACCGATACTTCGGCGATTCGGGGCCCTCGAGGACCGTCTTGGGGGCATCTTGGGGCATTTTTGTCGCGTCTTGGGGTTTTTCTGGGCCCCCGAACCGCCCAAGGGGGAGTCGCATCTGACCCGGGACTTTCCGGGGACTTCCCCGGGACTTCCCCGGGAAAATGATCACAAGGAAGGGGTTTCTTTTCGACTCCCCTACGCCCTTGCTCAATTTCGCTGTGGCTGGCGCCCTCTCCTGCAGAAGTTGCTGGGCGACGAGATGCAGAAGCGGAGGGTCCAGGGCAAACCCTCCCAGACCCCCGACGACGCGACTCGGTGCGCCAGAGGGCGGTGGTTTGGAGGGCAGCATCGATGAGGCACGGCCAAGCGGTCTCGGGGGTCCTCCAGGCCAGGGGCAAGCATGAGCAGGCCGAGACCAAGGAGTGGGCTGCAACGCTTGAGCATGCCCAGGCCGTCGAGGCCAGGATCAAGGCAGCGCGCGTGCTAGCTCAGCAGATGGGCGTGATCGGCAGCGGCCAGTAGGCCGAGAAGATCGAATCCGCCACGTCCAAGGAAGACCGCTTCACTCTTCAATTCTTCGCGGACCTCGGGGAGCTGGAGTGAAACGACAGCGAGCGCATTGCCTTGCGCGAGCTCGAGAACCAGTTGCCCTCCACCCAGCAGATGGTCGGCCGCCAGCGCGCGGAGGTGAAGCAGTGGCAGGAGAAGACGGCGGCTATCATGAAGGCCATCACCGCGATGATGGCCAAGAAACGCAAGGTGGACATGGGCGAGGCAGCGCCGGCAGGCCAGCCAGACCCTCCCATGGTAGCGCGCCCCCCAAGGAGCGGCTGGTGCTGCCGAAGGCAATTTCGCGGCGGTGAAGACAGCCAAGGAAGTCAAGGAAACGGCAGCTGCAGCCGCGGCCGCCGTTGGCAAGGCGGCCGCGACACGACCGTGAGGGGCGCCGCCGAGGTCGACATTTGGTCTAAGTGCGAGACCGACAGGTTCGCCGGCTGCCAGGACAGGCTGCCATTGCGGCGCAGGCTGCGCAGCGGCCTTTAAATTCTGATTCAGATAATGATCCCTCGCCGTTGTTTTTCGCCCACGGCACCTGCGTTGGCCCGAAGACGTGGGCGCCTCTTCATCGCGCGACAAATTTCACTTTAAATGCAGAGCCTCGCGTGGACGCTGACGACCTGGATCATTGGCGCAAGGAGGCCATCAGCCTGGGAGACCGCCCCGACGATAAGACCTCGCTAGCCCGGCGGCCCCCGCCTAGCCCCCAGACGAGGCCTTGCAGAGCCCGCTCAGCAGCGACTCGTTGATGCGTTTAACTGAAACTCTGGTAGGTCCCACAGCCCTTCGAAGCCTCGCGCGGGGGCCCCCGCCTGTGCCGATGCGCCCCCTTTTCCGCTTCCCCCTCGTGCGTTCCGTCGGCGCCCCGGCTCGAGCATCGCGCCCGGGTTGGTTTTGTTTCTGCGGGGTGCGAGTGGGGGCTTGCCGGAGACCTCCTTACTTTCTGGCGGGGTCGCGGCGCGTCGCGGCAATCGGCGGCGCGCTCGCAGCGCGGGCCGCCGCGCTGGAGGCTGCGATTCGCGATCGCCACGGCCAGGCCCCGCCTGCATTCTCGAGGCGCCGAGCGGAAGGCCCGAGCTTCGAGGCCAAGGAGGTCCGCGCGTCTGCCGCGCGTCGTGGCCAACCTCTCCGCGACCAGGGGGGCTCGCAACGGGGGCGATCCCGCGAGGTCCTCGTCAGCGAGGCAATGGTCGTCGGCAGCGCGTTGATCTTGCGGGGGCATCTCTCAGGCGGGTCGGCGACTGCCCGTCGACCGCCCGAATTTTGGTCAGCGAGGAGCGGGGCCTGCGGCAGTGGATTGGGCCGCGCGCGGCCCCCGTCCACGCGTCTACGGACGCCTTGTTAGCCGTCGTCGATGCGGCGGAGTTGCGCGTCGACGCGCCTGCGGGCGCGCCCTGGGTCGGCCCCTTCGTCGTGGGCTTCGACGGTGGATGTTCTCGGCGGCGGCTCTGCCCGCTCTGCGTCGGCAAATCCAGTGCGCCCCCCGGCCTGCCGAAGAGTTGGCGTTGCAAGGTCGCGCGTCTTATCGCCCTCTGCGCGCTCCCCAGCCCGCCGAAGAGTCGGCGCTGCAAGGTGGCGTCTTTTTCCGCGAGTTGGACATTCGCATTGCTCGCGGCGCGGCAAGTCTCTGGGCCGCGGCGCGCTGCCCCGCGCTCTGCCGGCGCCCGTCAGGCTGCAGAAGCGGGCCCCCCTTCCGCTCGCGGGCCCGAGGTCTGGCGGCTGCGCATCTGATGCGCCTTCGCCCAGGTCAAAGCGCGGACCGACTCCCCCCGCTTGGTGCGGGGCGCCTTCAGGCCATGATGAATTAGCCGGCATTCTCGATGCAGATGAGCCTTGTTTGGCGTGGCCGCGGCAAACTACGCGTCGTGGGCCACCCTGCGGCGAAGGGAAGTGGCGGGGTCGTTCTATTGGCGCGATTGCCATGGCGCCCAGAGTATGGCCCCTTGCCGGGGGGCCGCGGGCCTGGCTCTCGGCGGGTCACTTAGGTCACAGCGAATGCTCCCTTCGCGCCGTGAGGGAATATATTATGTCTATCATCGCGTTGTTTTCGGTCGCGGGCCTGTTGGCAGTCAACCGTTCAACGCTTGTTTTCGTGGGCGACTTTGGCTGCCGGCGCCCTCAGTCGCGCATCTTTCGGAATTCCAAATCTGTCTCGGGCCGCGGGCGCATGCCCGACGCGAGTGCTTCTCAGAGGCGCCTCAGCCCGCGGGCAGCGCGATGCGCGTTGCGCAGCGGCGCCAGGTTCGCCACGTGCACGCGGCGCCAGGCTCGCCATATGCATGGCTCGGCACGCCCTCGACGCAGTCGCCAGGAGACGCCCCGCGGTCGCCGCGGGGTTGTGGGCCGATGAATTATTTGAGTATGCAAGTGTTCCTGGGTCTCCTGTCAAGAATCGGTTGATCAAGTTTCGCGCTCGCGCGCGCGTCGCCCTTGAGGTCGACGGTCTTCAGATCGCCGCCAAGGAGCGTTCTTCCTTGTTCTCGCCGTCGCGACGCGCGGGGGACCTCGGCCCGCCCTCGCGAGACTGGCGTCGCGCCCCCCCCCCCCCCCCCCCCCGCCGCTTTGCAGGCGGGGTGTCAGGTCGCCTCGGGCGCGGGGCGCCCCGAGAGGTGCGCGGCCAGTCGGCGCGCGACGAAGGCGCTGGGCAAGCGCGCGAAGACCAGACGCTTCGCGCATGCTGCTCCACGGCGCCCACCAGCAATCCGTTTGGAGGAGGCTGTTGCCCAGCTCGCGGGGCGCCTGCGGCGCCGGCGCGTTGGCGGCGCGCAGGGGGCTCGGCCGCGCGGCCGGCCCAGCGCGACAAGGCAGCTGCCCGACGTCTGTTCTCGACCTTCGGTGCCTGGGCCAGGGCCCAGGACGCGCGCCGCCTCGCGATCGCTTGCGGCCGGTTCTCGCCGAGGGCATCTTCGCCGAAGATCCACGCAGGCGCGCGCGCAGCGTGGGGCAAGTTGACCCAGAGGTTTCGGGGCCTTTCGACCCGGGGGCGCGCGGGGCACATCAGAGGGCCCATGGGCGCGGTCATCTGCTACCTATCGCAATGCAACTGGGGCGCGACGACATCGCGCATCTGCTCGACGAGTTCGAGTTGTCGGTTCGTTCCCAGCAGCGGCGCACGGCGCCCCTGCGCTCCGGCGGGGCGGGGCTCGAGAGGGGGGCCGACGGCCATTCCAGCAGGGAGCGGCCGCTCGCCCTTGAGAAGGCCGAGCGCGGCCGCCAGCCGTCGGAACTGTTGCGCGCGGCGGCGGGCGGCGCGCGGCTAGGGCGGCGAATCCGCGACGAGATCGGCGGCGGCATTGATCTGCCCGCGGTGCCAGGAGGCCCCTGAGACGCCCTTTTCATCGCGCGCGGTCATGAAGGCGCAATGCAGGCTCGGCAGCGCACGCTTCGGACGAGCTGACGCCCCAAGCGCGCAGCCAGCGCGAGGCCGAGTTTTGTTTTCGGTCGCGCTGGATTTTGCTTGCGGAGTGGGCCCGAGTCGAGGCGCCGCCGGTTGATTTCTCTTGTGGAGGGCTGGCGGCGTCGCAGGGCAACTAGGCGCGTTCACACTAGGAGTCGGCTTTCCCAGCCTTCCACTGTTCGCGTTGGGAGATGCTAGCAGGGGTGAAGACTCTCGTGATGATCGCACGCGCAGGATCTGGATCGGCCTCGTCAGCGTGGCTCGCTTCGAGCCCTTCGAAGTGCTGGTCTCTCTGCGCGGCCACCTGCCTGGTGCTTCGCAGTCGGTCCCACGTAGGGAGCTGGCGGCCATGTGGGCAGCAATCGGATTCGGCGCAGGTTTTCGCGTCTGCGTCAATTTCATGAGGCTGCGCTGGATGGCTCGCGCTCACAGTATTTTCGTTCCCCCTGGGGGCGGGAATCAGGACCTCTGGGCGCCTATTGAGGCTCGAGAGAACCAATGTGATTTTTGAGATCCTGTTGCTCAGCAGGTTGCCTCTCGCCAGTCGGAGTAACTCTCGAGGCATCGGGCGCCCCCCTCCTGGATGGCCCGGGGCAGCAGGGCCCGCCTGTTGAGGGCGAACCTGGAAGCTGCTGCCGTGGAACAGAGATCCGCCGTGAGGACAGAGGACCGACGGCCCCCGTCGCCCCCCGCTGATCTCGCCTTCTCCGGATCCCAGCATGCTTTCTCGGCTGTCGGTCGGAGTTGCACTCGCTGACGTCGCTGTGCCCCTGCGGCCCGCCAGGCTGAGTGGGGGGGGGGAGTTGAGTGGGTCCAGTCGCAGCCTCTGTCCATTTCGTCGGCGTTGAAATCTCCGACAGACCAGTCTATATATATACATATATATATATATATATATATATATATATATACATATATATATATATATATATATATGTATGAGTATATATATATATATATATATATATATATATGTATGCGCGGAGGGCCCCCGGGGCCCCCGGAGTGCATTGATTTGTTCGTCGGCCCTCTTCGGGCCCGCTTTGGGGCGCCAGCGCGCGCCGAAGGAGGGGGGGGGGTCGGCGACGAGGGGCCCGGGGGGCGCCCAAGAGGGCGCCAGGATGGCCCAAGAACGTTCCATGGGAGCCCAGGACCGCGCGAGAGAGTTCCAAAAGTTGCCCCACATGGCCTGAAGACAGCCCACGAGGGCCCCAAAACTGCCGGGGCGCCTTCGAAGGGCCCCCCCCCCCCGAGGCTCACAGGAGGCGAAACTTGTTTTGTAGTTTGTTTTCTGTTCCCTCCGATGGTTTTTGACGGCTTTTCGTGGTTTCGTTTTTTTCGCACGGTCTTAGACGGCCCGCGAGGCCGCCAAAATCTGTTCAAAGCCGCCCAAGAGGCATTTGAAGGGGGCGCCGCGACGTCGCGAGAGTCCCAAAACGGCCCAAGAGTGCTCCGAGACGGCTCGAGGGGCGCCCAAGATCGCCCGCGAGGGGCCCAATGCGTCCCCGAGAGGGGTCCGAAAGGGGGAACGCGAACCGACAATTCGAGTTTTCCGCCCCAAGAGGCCCCCAGGAGGCCCCAAGAGGCCGCCAAGAGAGTCCAGGGGGTTCCTTAGAGGCCGCCTGGAGGCCCCGCGAGGCCCCAGAAAAGGCCCCTAAAGAGACCCCAAAAGCACCCCAAACGCCCCCCAAGAGGCTTCCAACATTGCTTTCAAGAGGCACCTGGGGCGCCTCCGCGAACTCCGAGCGAATTTCCCGCGTACCTCGAACCCGCGGCTCAGGCGTGGTGGCGGGATGGGCCGAAGGCCACCAGATGGTCCAAGACGCCTACAACGGCCCCCAGACGGCCAAGATATCCGAGAGGCTTCCAAGAAGTCTCCCATCAAAGCTCGCAGAGGCCAACAACAATGCATGGTTCCCCATCTAGGTTTTCGAACCATTTGGGCGTTTCCGGTTGTTCCGCTTCCCGACCCCCGACGCTGCGCAGCGCTCCAGGAGGCTCCGAGGACAGGTCCAAGACGGACCAATGGGCTTCGAAAGCGCCCCAAGACGGCGCAGTAGGCTTCAATCGCGCCGAAGAGACATCCAAGACGGCCCGAGAGGGCTCTAATCGCGGCCCAGAGTCGGGCACGCGAGCCGAAAGCTGCAGATTTTCGAGCCAGGAGACCCCCCAGGAGGCTTTATGAGGTCCCCAAGAGGCCCCGCAGAGGCCCAAGCGCGCTCCGAGAGAGGCCCCAAGGGCGCTTCAGAAAAATCAGGAATTCCAGCATTTGTTTATTCGGATTCGCCTGGCAGTTTCTCTGCGCCTGCAAAAAAAAAGGAAGTATCAGATGTCCTCCCTCTTCTTCCTCCGGTTCCTCCTCCTCTGCGGTCTTCTCTAGCCTCCCCATTTCCTCCTCCTCCTCCGTCTTCTGCCGCGTCGGCTGCGCCGGGGGCGGGGCCGCGGTCGCGCCGCGGGCGGCCGCGCCATGGCCATGATGTCTTGGAGTCGTCGAGGGCCTCCACCGCCCTCCGCCCGCGCCCCGCTGCGAGGCCCCGCGGGCTCACTGCGCTCGCGCTGCTGATGCGCATTGTAGCGTGAAACCCGCTGATCCTCGCAGACCGCGACAGGGAATTGGAGATGGCCTACGAGTATAACGCCGAGGGCGCGATCACACTGATCGGCGCCCAGAAGAGGACGGAGGCCCCGCAGACGGCGCTGCAGGGGCGGGCGGGCGCGCTCAGGATACGCAGCAAGACGTGCGACATCACGCTGGTTGGCAATTACGTCTGCCCAAAGAGCCGAGACGGACGAGAACGGCGTCGCGTCGAGGACGCGGCCGAAGCGTTGGAGGTCTTCACAGCATCGTTGTTGTCGACATTACCAGGCCGCGCGGCCCCTATCATCGGAGCGGGCGCCGACGACGGCATTGGCGCGATTGGACCGCCCGCGCGGTTGCAGCATGCGGACGGCGCCAGTGTCTGCAAGCGCGCGAGGCAGCTAGAACACTGCGCTGGTACGAAGATGCGGGACACAGCAGAGAACGACGACTTGGTGGTACTGTGTGCGTTTTTTTCCCTTGTGGCCCTGGCTTCTACGGCATGCAGCAGAAAGGGGGCCAGTGCGTCTCTTGGATCGACCGCATCCCCATTCCGCACACGACGGTGTAGCGAGTGGCGAAGTTCGGACAGGCGCACCGCTCGACAAGACGCCTGCAGGCGATGCCAGATCAGAAGCTCAGAGGCCACATGGCATACATCATGGATATCAGCGTTAACGTGGACTACGCGACAGCGCCACCTATGCCGCGCTGGGACTGCTCGATGGCGGGGGCACTGACGAGCGAGCAAGCGGCAACCCCATTCCGAACCGGCATCGAACGAGCACTGGGCGCGCACATGGAAGAGGTTGGCTACGGCGACATACATGACATACTGGCCGCGCACGGCCTTATGGGTGTGTGTGTGTGTGGATGTGTGTGTGTGCGTGTGTGTGTGTGTGTGCGTGTGTGCGTGTGTGTGTGCGTGTGTGGTGGGATGTGGTGCGCGTGTGTGTGTGGTGTGTGTGTGTGTGTGTGTGTGTGTGTGTGTGTGTGTGTGTGTGTGTGTGTGTGTGTGTGTGTGTGTGTGTGTGTGTGTGGGGGGGGGGGGGGGGGGCATGGGCGGACCTAGTCGAGGTGCTGCAGGATGAAGGCCAACAGATGCACCCGGCCACGTCCAAGGCCATGCCGCAACAACGCCGGGACTTAGCCGCGGACCGCGTCAAACTATTACGATGGAGGGGGGAAGCTCGCGATTCCATCGCCGAGGGCACGGGCGCCATCGCGCAGCTGCGTCGCCTTGGAAAAATGCAAGAGTATGAGAAAATGACTCCGAGAACTACGAGAACAGCAACTAAGCGACGAATACGACGAGGCCCATTCGCGCGGACAAGCACAACTAGATCGGCTGACCTGCAGGTTGACGGTTGGAGGAGGGATCGGAACAATGGGGCGGGATTTCAAGATGATAGCAGCATGCATGCCGACGTCAGAACAATGGGAGATCTACGTGGCGAAGCCCGCGAAAGATGGAGGCATGGGCGCGCGCGAGATCGACGAGAACGACTTCGCCGCGAGTGCCGGCGAGGATGACCAACGCAGCCAGCCGACGTACAAGGACCTCGAGGAAGCAGTAGAGGACTACCAGAGGATCTGCTTCGCGCTGCGCAGCGTCGAGAGACGACGAGCACCAGTGCCCGGGTCGGTCCCTGTGGAGATATGGTCAATTCCCCCCTCGACCAGGCAGACCGCGACGACGCGCTCCACGGGGCGGGGCGCTGGCGACCCACTCCGAGATCTACCCCGCCTTCGCCGCTCGCTGGTAGGGGCCCTAGCGCGGGCGCGGCAGCGCCGGCGCCTCGTCGCGCGCTGGGGCGCACCCCGGACCTGCCAGGTCAGCAGGCATAGCAAGAACGAGGGAACGAAGCCTATGCGCCTGCTGCACGGCCTCTGCTCTCTCGGCAATCTCTGGATCAAGACGGCGCAGCGCAAGGGCCGACGAGTGCCTGGCCGCGATTGCGGCTACTTCCTGGAGCGCTCCAGTTCACGAGCAATTCGCGCTGCGGCGTGCCTGGGCTGGAGGGCGCGACGCCACCGGGCATTTTCAGCGGACGCTAAACGCGACGTGCAGAATGCGTTTTGCATCTGTAAGACACGCGCAAGTAGACGGGGCGGTGCGACGGCTATGCCATGACAGAGACGTTGAATTTCTTTTCCAGCGGCACCGACGGGGCGCTTCGAGATAGAGGCTGAGGGCGAGACTGTCGTGATGTAGAACGAGGAGATGGGCGACCACGACGCGGCGATTGACTACCAGGAGGCCGCCACCGTGCAAGCGCGTCACTGGCGGCAGCTCCACCGCGACAGGTACCCCGGCGAGCTCCTCGCCTGCTGCCCGCTTTCCGACGAGATGGCGGATATCTGACTTCGGGTCTTCGCAGGCGACGTAAACAAGACGCGCAGCACGATTGGCCCGATCCACGCGCGCGACGTTACCATGTATTCGGACCAGAAGTTCGACATAGCGCTGCGGGGCATTGGGGCGGTGCAGAGCCAAGGCAAGGAGGCGGTGCTACCGCGCTACGTTGGCCCAAGGGCGCACGCGCACAACCGCCGTGTTTTCTTCGGCATGATGGGCGGCGACGCCCCTGGCACCATCCTGAAGGGGGTCGCATTTCTCGGCGCCATCTTCACGTGCAGCGGAATATTTTGGCTTGTGTTTGAAGCGCGGTGCGATGCAGTACGCAGGGGATGGTACAGCATGTAGAAAGTCCGAACGGAGTGCAAGCAGTGGGAAATCTAGAAGATCGCGTACAGGAGCATAGTGTCGGATGCCGCCGCGTCGGGCCTGACGGGGCAGGTGCTCAGCAAAGCGCAGCGTGACGCGCTGGGCCGCCAGTGCCTCAAATTCGGACGAGTACTTCTGGGCGGGGGTTGCAGTTCACGCACTTGTTGACGATGGACATGGATGCGCGCCTGAGGCTGCGCGCACGCCATCCACGCTGCCGATGTGGCTCCGAGTAGGACTGGCCCCGACGACAGTGGAACTACGGGCGCAACGACCTAGAGAATGGCAGGTTCTATCGCGGAAGCCCGACTGGCGCATGCAGCAGATGGCGGCAGTCTTCGGCGACCTGGAGATGGAGATGGCAAAAG
This sequence comes from Prorocentrum cordatum, assembly GCA_963575745.1. NCBI lineage: Eukaryota > Dinophyceae > Prorocentrales > Prorocentraceae > Prorocentrum > Prorocentrum cordatum. The sequence continues at coordinate 44,533 of CAUYUJ010022517.1, forward strand.
AATCAGATTATGCATGGTTCCCTGCAGGCGGAGATGACACTGCTGAGCGCAGCCGAGTCCAGACCGTGGGCGGCGCAGTTCGGAGAGGACATCGACTACTCGCACGTGGCGGAGGAGGTTGTGCGATCTCTCGAGCTGATCGACGGCGACTACATGCGCCTGTTCGACAACGGCAGCGACGCCGCAACGCAGCCTTCGACCTGTTGGCGAGTGGCTGACCATAATACGCGACACACCGCAGCCACTACCTCCACGAGGGCCCGAACCTGGTGAGCGCGCGGGCGGAGACAACGAGTGCGAGCTGTGCGATGGGGGCGGTTTACCGCGTCAGTTGCGTTTTCGGACAGAGAGAGACCTTCTCGCACATCAGCGCAAGGCGGAGGGTGGGCAGCACGGCGGACAGAAGATGGCGCAACGGATCACGATGACGAATCCATGTGTTGCCCGCAGGAGCACGTTCAAATATAG
>CAUYUJ010022517.1:52500-122446 GCA_963575745.1 Prorocentrum cordatum
ACAACACATAATAATTGTGAGCAATAATGTTTCGTCGTCACCTGCTGCTGTTGTTCCTCCTCATTTGCTCTGAGCAGAGAACTTACTCATTTGCTCAGATTTGCTTTTGCTCCTCAGGGGCCACCGCTGATTTTTGTGGTCTCGAGTGGCCTCGCGCACGGTTGCGAGGCGCCCTGTGACTTTATACGGTCCATGGGAGCAGTTTTAATAACATTGAAAGCCATCAATCCGCAGAAGGCATCTACGCACCACCAGCGTGCCTGGCCAGGGTCGTCCTGGCCCCCCCAAACGCTGCACAGACCCTGGCTGCGGCCAGGAGAGCGTATATACCGGTGCCAGGGATCAGGATGGTCCTCGGGAGCCTTGAGACGGGGGTCAGTGCAAACGGGTGTCAGCCACGGCGCCGGATCCTACAGGATCTGGGACCCAGGTTAGGGCGCAGGATTTTGCTGGATCCTGCAGAATTCTGCAAAGCCTGACTGACCCGGATTTGCATTGACCTGGGTCAGTGGATTCCCGAGGTCTTTGTGTGGCTCCGTGGTGGTGGTGGCAGAGGTGCCTCCTGCGCACTCCTGAGATCCGACCAGCGACAACTTGAAGCATAGTACACATGTCGACCAGAGCCGCGGACCCCATCTTTCTGCGCCATTAGTCGAGCCGGATCAATCTGAATCGGTCCTGGGCTCAAAAGGCGGCAGAATTTCCTGGTCCGAAAATGTTTGGACGCCAGGATCTCAGGGACTCGATCTCGCGCCGCGCTCTCGCTCGAAGTCGTTGTTTTTCCCTTCGGGTTTGCGGCCGAGCATTTCAGGGGCAACGTTAGGGGGATTTGGCTCAGGGGTGGATGCATCGACCCGACCCCAAAGCGCCTGTTCATCGGCGAGAGGGGCACGATGGCCAACCCCGCCCAAGACCGCGCGAGTGTGCCATCGGGCGCCTGTCGACGATCTACCGGGGAGGTACTGCCGATGAGAGCTCGGTGTGTACACTCCTGAGCTGGTCCCCATATGAGGAGAATCCTGGAGGCCTCGCGCGGCGCGCAGTAGTTGTATCTTCCAGTCCACACGTCCGCTCCGTCAGATACGGGTCGACGTTCGAGCGGCGATGCTCCGACGTAAGTCCGACGTGAATCTGACGTGAATCCGACCGGATCCGATGGGTAAATTCGACGTGGATCCGACGTAAATTCGGTCTCAAGTTGCCGCGCGAGGCCCGCAGGATGTTCCCCGTTGGCGGACAGCATATCCGTATCTTCGGCCTCGCTCGGTGACCCAGTGGAAAACGGGGCGCTTTTTCGCAGATGCCCCGCGCGGGACGTGCCAGTTCGACCGCTTATCCGCGGTATCGCGCCCCCCAAACCAAGCCTCGGTCGTGGATATAGCTACGCTCGCTGCTCGTGACCCTTGAGGAGAGGGTTTTTTCCCGTGCGATAACAGGCACTACCCGGGGAGGTGGCAGGAAGGGTGGCGGTAACGTCACGTTTCGCGTTTGCGACGTCTGGGAAAGTCTAGGAATAACCACAGACAATTCGGAGGTCAGCACGACTCGGGCAGTTACTGGCCGACCGGGGCCAGGAACGGGGGGGATGGGCGGGGGGATGGGGGGGGCGGCCTGGGCTGGGATCGGCCGCTATCGTGAAAAATCAAAGAGTCGCTCTTGAGCTGGTCCCCCCCTATCGTTCCCCTCATTAGGTGTTCGATCATGGACTCCTTGTTAACCGGAACAGTCCAGCTTTCGCGGCGAAGACCGCCAGAAACCGCCGAAGACCGCTGGAAGCCGACGAAGACTGTCAGAAACCGCCGAAGACCGCCACAGGCCGCCGGACACCATTTGAAAAGGCCGCCGAAGCCCGCCGAAAACGGCCTGGGAGCGATGGGCAACAAGGGGTTATGGTCGAACAGGTAACTTCCAGCCCCGCGCTGGCCTCGGCACCAGCCGCCCTGCACGCGAAGCGCGCATGGGGGGCACGCGCTGCCAGGGCCGCGCCGAGCGCGGAGCAGCGCGGCTCTCCGCGGGCCGCGCATTCCGCCGCATAGGGGGGAGGGGGAGCAGGTTGGAGCAGGAGGAGGGGGAGGGGGAGGGGGGGGGGAGGAGGAGGAGGGAGGTGGAGGAGGTGGTGGTGGAGGAGGAGGAGGAGGAGGAGGAGGAGGAGAGTGAGGAGGAGGAGGAGGAGGAGGGTGAGGAGGTGGTGGAGGGGAGGAGGAGGCGAGGAGGAGGAGGAGAGGACGAAGACGAGGACGACGTGGACGAAGGACGAGGCGAGACGAGGACGAGGACGATGGACGAGGACGAGGACGAGGACGAGGACGAGGAGGAGGAGGTAGAGGGTCGGAGGAGGAGGAGGAGGGAGGAGGAGGAGGAGGAAGAAGAAGAAGAGAAGAATAAGACGAATAAGAAGAAGAATAAGAAGAAGAAGAAGAAGAAGCAGAATAATAATAATAAGAATAAATTACATAAGAGTGAGGAGGAGGGGTGGGAGGAGGAGGGAGGAGGAGGAGGAGGAGTCGGAGAGGAGGAGGTAATGAGGAGGAGGAGGAGGAGGGGGTGAGTCCCCGGGGGGAGGGGGAGGGGGGTGGGGGAGGGGGAGGGTCGAGGGGGTGGGGAGAGGGGGAGTGGGGTGGGGTGAGGGGGAGGAGGAGGAGGAGGAGGAGGTGGAGGAGAAGGAGGAGGAGGAGGGGAGGTGGAGGAGGAGGAGGAGGAGGAGGGGGAGGGGGAGGAGGGAGAGGAGGGTGAGGTGGAAGGAGGAGGAGGAGGAGGAGGAGGAGGAGGGAGGAGGAGAAGAGGAGGGAGGAGGAGGAGGAGGAGGAGGAGGAGGGGGGGGGACAAGCTAGGTGCGCTCGCGTCATATCTGACATCCTACCCCTCCCTCCCATCCCTTACCATGGCGTAGATCCCCTCTCTACTCGCACAGTCGGATGTCGAGCAGGGCAATGATCCGGAAAGGGTACGCGATGCATTGTAGAGCACGGCATGGCATGGCGTAGAAGAGCACCGCGAAGCGTCGTATCAACCTAGCATTGCATTGCATGCCGTGGCATGGCACGGGAAATGACGCCAGCGCTGCAGCGGGAGCACGAGTCGAAACGAGCGGAAGCGCGGAAATGAGGCCAGCGCTGCAGCGGTAGCACGATTCGGAACGAGCGGAAGCACGGAAATGAGGCCAGCGCTGCAGCGGGAGCACGATTCGGAACCAGCGTGGCCCGAAAATGAGGCGGGCACCTCAGCGAGAGCAGCATTTCGAGAGCAGCAGTTTGGAAACAAATGCAAGCGAAAACCCAACTCCGGGGAATCATGTGTGTAAAAAAACAATACGCGGGGGGGGGTGACATTTTCAAGCCGTCATCAGGGGAAGAGGGAGAGTAGTATTCATATTGAGTAATTGTGGAGGGGGAGGGGGAGGGGGAGGGGGAGGGGGAGGGAGGGGGAGGAGGGAGGAGGGGGAGGGGGAGGGGGAGGGACAAGCTAGGTGCGATCGCGTCATATCTGAGATCCTACCCCTCCCTCCCATCCCTTCCCATGGCGCAGATCCCCTCTCTACTCGCACAGTCGGAAGTCAAGCAGGGCGATGATCCCGAAAGGGTACGCGATGCATTGTAGAACACGGCATGGCATGGCGTAGAAAAGCACCGCGAAGCGTAGTATCATCCTAGCATTGCATTGCATGCCGTGGCATGGCACGGGAAATGACGCCAGCGCTGCAGCGGGAGCACGAGTCGAAACGAGCGGAAGCGCGGAAATGAGGCCAGCGCTGCAGCGGTAGCACGATTCGGAACGAGCGGAAGCACGGAAATGAGGCCAGCGCTGCAGCGAGAGCGCGATTCGGAACGAGCGGGGCCCGAAAATGAGGCCGGCGCCTCAGCGAGAGCAGCATATTGGGAACATTGCAGGCGAAAACCTAACTCCGGGGAAGGCGTCCCGGGCGCCAGAAGCAGAAATTCAGCATTTCCAAAAGAAAAATTTGTATTGAAATGGCGTTTTATCGGCGCCGCCTCGGAACTCAATTTTCCGGCGCCGGCCAGAAGCGGCTTCGGACCCGGCCCAGAGGAGGAAGAGTTGTATGGACATTTTTGCGCCTTCTGAGGCTCCAGGCTGCATTCGCCTCGAAATTCTCATCAGAACGCACCCAGGGAGAGCTCCAGGGAGTAGCGGTATCGCTACCTTTTGGTATCCCCGGGAGGAGCAGGAGGAGGGTGAGGAGGAGGAGGTGGAGGAGAAGGAGGAGGAGGCGGAGGAGGAGGAGGAGGAGGAGGAAGAGGAGGAGGAGGAGGAGGAGGAGGAGGAGGAGGAGGAGTTGTATGGTTTTTTTGGGGCCTCCTGGGCGGCCCTCGTCCCCACCGCTGGATTCGCTTCGGAATTTTCATCAGAACGCACCCCGGAAGAGGTCTGGGGAGTAGCGGTATCGGTACCTTTCGGTATCCTGGTATCACCAGGACCAGCAGGAGGAGGGTGAGGAGGAAAAGGGGGAGGAGGAAAAGGAGGAGGAGGAGGAGGAGGAGGAGGAGGACGAGGAGGAGGAGGAGGACGACGAGTCAATGCACCCCTTCCGCACCACCATCCTTTCGCCCTGTCTGTTCCTTTGCCTTGCGCGCACTGCCCGACGTAGTGACTGCTTCTGCTTCCGCAGCTATACCACTTTGGCTCAACGGGAAAGGGGCGAGCCTGCGACGCGCGCGCGCGTGCGTCGGCCAGCGGGCCAGCCTCTTCCCTTCAGTGTTACCTTTGTGTATGTTTGACGGCATCACCCCTTCTTCCCCATGTCATCGGCGGAGCCCACTGACCATGAGATATTATCGGGAAAAGTTTGCAGGGAGTATGAATATCCAGGCCAAAAACTGCTTATCAACCGAAACGACGGCACAACCGTTAGCCTCGCAGAGCATGGGATCACAAGAAGGAGCGCTCGGACGAACAGAAGATCGATACCCTTCCCAGCGTAATGAAATTGTAGGTGCCTCAACGAGGCGACCAAATTCTTCACGCTTCGCGTATCCCCACCAGCCCATCTCACAGCAGCAACTCTCGCGAAGCATGCCGGCAGTCGTGTTTTTCAGGCGTGTGTCCGCTTGGCCCCGCATGTGTCCCCTGTTCCTCCTTCCTCCCGCCTCCTTGTACATCCTCCTTGTGAGGGGAGCGGGAGAAGGACGAGGCGGAGGAGGAGGGAGAGAAAGCGCTCCTCGTGATTTGAGTCGTTTGGGGTTTCTCGTCCTGGTGTGAGTCGTTCGGGCCCTTCTTCCTGGTGTGAGTCGTTCGGGCTCTTCGTGGTGTGAGTCGTTCGGGCTCTTCGTCCTGGTGTGAGTCGTTCGGGCTTCTCGTGGTGTGAGTTGTTCGGGCCCCTCATCCTGGTGTGAGTCGTTCGGGCCCCTCCTCCTGGTGTGACTCGTTCGGGCTCCTCGTGGTGTGAGTCGTTCGGGGCCCGCGTCGTGGTGTGAGTCCTTCGGGCTCCTCGTGGTGTGAGTCGTTCGGGCGCCTCGTCCTGGTGTGAGTCGTTCGGGCCCCTCCTTGTGGTGTGAGTCGTTCGGGCTCTTCGTGGTGTGAGTCGTTCGGGCCCCTCGTCCTGGTGTGAGTCGTTCGGGCTCCTCGTGGGGCCTCTTGGGGGCCTCTTGGAGCCTCGTGGGGCCTCTTGGGGGCCTCTTGGGGGCCTCTTGGGGGCCTTTTGGGGGCCTCTTGGGGCTTCGTGGGGCCTCTTGGGGGCCTCTTGGGGGCCTCTTGGGGGCCTCTTGGGGCCTCGTGGGGCCTCTTGGGGGCCTCTTGGGGGCCTCTTGGGGCCGCTTGGGGGCCTCTGGGGGGCCCCTTGGAGGCCTCTTGGGAGCCTCCTGGGGGCCTCTTGGGGCCATCTTGGGGCCTTTTGCGACCTCCTCAGAAGCGCAAGTGAGAGCTGCCCCCTGAGAAGGACAAAATGAGCCCAAAACCTTCGTAACATCAATAATTTTGCTATGAGGGAAGAGAGGCGCGGCCCCTTCAGAAGGCCAAAATGGGGCCAAAACCGTAGTAAAATCAATGATTTGTTGGTCAAAGACGAGCAGAGGGGCCAAACTCGGCCCCCCCGTCGGGGCCAGAATCCTCGTGAGGATCGTCGTTGTTTGGCCCTCCCAGGAGTCGAAATGGACCCCCCTGAGAACGCTCGGCCCGCCCTCTCCAGGTCCAGGGGAGGGGGTAGGGGGAGGGGTAAACCCCTCCCCGAAGGGGAAGAAGGGGGGTTGAGGACAGAGCGGGCTCTCTAAACCACTCACGCCCAAAGGGCTGGTGGGATTCTCTCAACCTTCCCAGGAAGCAAGCATCACGAACTGTGTTTGACTTGACAGGAGGGATTCGTCGGTTGATTCGGTGACAAGGTCCAGAGCGCAGTCCTCGGTCGGAAGGTATGGCGCAGCCCAAACTTTCGCCGAACGACTGTCTGAGTTGGTGCCGGTACACCCGGGTTTTCGGCCACCGATCGACCTAGATCTTGAGATGGAGAAGTTGTTGGATCATATTCCCATAGGAATATCGGGCGCCCAAGGTCCAGGCGCAGGGCGCGCGGCGCAGTTCGCGCTGCATGGACAAAGCGAGGATGTGAACGACTTTCAACCGGAAGGGGGTAGTCTTCATTCGATTGGGAAGGAACGAAGAATATGCCCGATTCCACACTTCGCGTGGTCCATCGCATCATCTCGATCCTCTCCCCGATCGGCGTGTCGGGCTCGCCCCAGGCTCAGACCCGTTAGTGATTGCGACGATGGACCATGTAACGGTTGAGGCCAGTCAGAAGACCATTCTTGATTCGGACGACGATCTCGAAGACGCAGGATGCCCAGACCGAGGTGGATGCTCGTCGGCACAGCCGATGTCGAGCTACCCTGACTTCATGCGTGCAGTGAGGAGTACGCGAGAAACTACAGGCATGACTTTGCATCCAGTGACGAAGAAGCCGAGGGGTGAGAACGATTACTTAATTACTTCGCCTTTATTGCAGGGTTTCTACCGACCAGATTTCTCATTGCCAAAGACGAACGGGGACAGAGTACCAGTATTTGATGAGCTCGTAATGCAGGACGAAAGAGACGATTTAGCACAGAGTATGGACGTTGATCTCATCAAGAGGGGTGTGAGAATAAGAGAACAACGCGCGCCTCCCCCCTGCAGTGAAAGGGGCCTTCCAGTAAGGCCCCCAGGGCCGGGCGTTCCAGTTCCAGGGGGTTCAATGCCCTTGAATCGCCGCGGATGTCATCGAATGGAACCGCCGGCAGCTTCTCGATGCGGGGGGGCTGCTGGAGCGCCGGGCCCGCGTGCCCCACTCGGGCGGAGAACCGATGCCCAGTGAAAGCGCACAGACCAGGGGGGTCATGTAGAAGGCCAGCGCGTTCTCAATGTTCGAATGTTTGCCCCAATTGTAGTCCGGCGTGGCTTTGTGAGGGGTGCGTCGCGATGGAAGAGCACAACTGCCATCGTATCGCAATTCAAGAGTGGGCGGAAAGAAATAGACAGGATCCGGAGCAGTTGAGGGCTGCGAGCGCACGCATGCAACAAATCATCCTTGAGGCGCAGGAAGATGAGAAGGCCGCCGAAGAGGCTAAACGAATGTTGCAATTCCCGAAGCAGAGAGGCGGACAATGGCACTAAATATGGGACATGAGAAAACATCATTGTGGACAATGCGTAGAAACAGACGCAGCATGCCGAGGCTAGCGCAGCAGGAGTTGCGGACGAAGCCCGACGGCGCCTTGCCCAAGAGGAGAGTGAAATATTGAGAATCCAGGGCGTAGCCGGACAACTGGTGTCAGATTCTCAGCAGAAGGCTGAGAGGGAGAGAGAAAGCTGAATACAGAGAAACGGCTGATGCAGCAAGGAGAGAAAGAGAGAAAGGGGCCCGACAACAAGCAGCGCGAGAAATTCAGGCGCCCCGCCATCACATTGAAGGTGCTAGACTCGAGACCGAAAAAAAGTCAAATCGGAAGCCCTGCGAGCCCTTCGAGAACAAGAGCAGAAGGCCCAGGTGACCAGAGATGAGGACCAGAAAGGAATGGCCGTTGCCTGGGAGCTTCTGGAAGGGCACGCGGATGAACATATAAGAAACAATGTTCTTGCCACTCGGGCCGTGAGTGAGGAAAACAGGAGGTTGAGGTCTGATCTGGGGCAACGTCGGATGGACAGAGAACCTCGGGATATGGTTCGATTAACTGGGCAACCCGCGACATGATCTATGCCCAAAGTAGGGTCCATGACTACGGCTTCGCGGGCAGCAGTGGGCCCCAGGGGAAAGGTCGAATCAACGCCGGGACAGCCGGCGCACGTTGAGCCGCCTCCTCGCCCGATCGCCGCTCGCCCCGCTGGGGGGCCTGTCACCTCGCAAGCTCAAGCGCGAACAGGCGTGCCGAGTCGGATCTGCCACCTCTGCGCAGAACCTTCAACCGAAATATGCGAGGGTTGTTTGAAGCGCGCGCGTAGGGATCATCTGGATATGGGCACAAAGCGTTGCGATGAATGCGCTTGGAGGAAAACGTTTGGACATCTGGATGATCGCGAGAGAAAGGGAAGAACCCCGAGGCATGCCTGAAACTCATGGGATAAACAACGATCCCGATGAAAGAGGCACCGAGACACTCGGCTTTGCCTGGGGATGTTGAACCCTAACGCCAGATGAGCAATCTTGCCGATATTATGGGCATGCCAGTATTCAAATCAGTACAGTCGGATCTTTGTAAGATGCCGATGCTGACCGCTCCGCCCATGCCAGCGCTTTCTCTCGCAAAATCGCGCGTCATTCCTGGGCCGGCTGTCGAGGGGGCTCTCGGGGCGAGCGAAGGTTCGATGCGGGGCGGCGCCGCAGGAACGACTCCTGGGAATGTTCGTTCAATGCCAAGATATCAGAGCCCCCTAACAACCTCGACTTGCCTGGGCGCCTTTCAAGAGGGAAAAACGCACAGACGCAATTAATCGACGATCCCCATGAAAATATAAGAAAAAAAAGGGAAGTAGGTGGGTGGGCGGGGCGGGCGTGCGCGCGTGTGCGCGGGTGGTGGGGGTGGGGGTGGGGGGGGGGGGGGAACGCCTAGAGCATGTGCGAAAATCTGGAAGTGTTTTTATTTGTCTGCATTTATTTGTGCGCCCAAGGGCCCCATCATCCTTCCTTTCACCATCGGCGCAGCCGCTGCTGGCGACGGAGGTGGAGACTCGGGAGGCCACGACGACGATCAGAGAGACGATCAGAGTACAGCCGCCAGCACCGGCATGATCGTCGCGATACAGTTTGATGAAACAGGTAAACCCAAGCCACCTGCAGGCCCTCCAGGGGGGCCCCGCGGCGACGGCGATCCAGGCGGAGACGGCGGTGGGGGGCCGAATGGCCGCAGTGACCCGCCCTGGCGGCCGTCCCGCGCTCATCGAATTGACGTGAGTTGGGGGAGTTTTGGAAACAACAAAGAACTGGACTTGCTCGACGTACCGAGCGCCCAGACACTCCGAGAATGGGAGCAACATTGCATAAGAGCGGTAGCTGTATCATGGCATGGTGTTCACGCGGCGCAGACATGGGTCACTGAAGCCATGGGGCCGAATGTACCCAAGGAAAACCTTAGATACTCCGGGGCATTGATGCGCCTTGATACGATGATCGCTGCAAATCTGCTTAAAAAGTCTGCAAAGATGAAGCGTGACCGACGCCTGTCGGTGCAGCGTGCTCATTTTTCTTTGCGCAAATCAATCGCGCGGAGCATTCGTGCCAGACAGAGGGGCGTCTCCTAACGGGCCGAGACATGATGCGACGCTGGATATGCCGCGACCTCTTCAAACTGACCATCGATCGACAGAAGCCCAACCAGGACTTGCACCGTTTCTATAGTGAATGGATGGAGCGGTATCAAGAATTGCACGGTGCAAGGGAAACGTCGGATGAAATGAAGGTTTTAATACGTGCACATTTCTACGAACACATTCGGCAGGCCCCGAGGCTTGAGCATGCCATGCAGTGGTGTGAACTGTCGACCGGTCCCCCGGGTACGGGAATGCGCGCATATCAATGGCTCTTGCTCCAGGTAGAATCTCTCATGGTACGGGACAGAGAACAGTGGGCAATCTCTGAACATGAACCGACCTTCAGTTCTAGAAATAGACAGGCGCGCCTGACCGGGGGGGCGAAGGAGGGCGGCGGGGACGGGCGAAGAGCCTCTGCTATGGCGGCGGCGGCCCGCCGACTAGGATTGCCTGCGGATGAGCCGGCGAGCAGAATAACTAAAGGCGAGGCAACTCGCAAATATGTGAAGCAAGGGGAGAATTGCCCCGAAGCAGGGCAAGGTTGCCCCTATAATCACAAGAATACAAGAAGCCCAAGGCACCTGCCGCACCGGCACAGCCGGGGGCGGGCGGTGATCACAGAGCCGCCGGCGGAAAGAATGATCGCAGAGGCAGGGGCGAGAGGTCTGGAAGTAAGACCCGGAAGGAAAGGACCGGCCTCGCTCCTCGACTCCATCGAACAGATTCGGCAACTCGAATGCGGCGCAGTCGCGGACGAGGAGTCAGTCGGAGGTCTCGCGAGAACGCCGAAGCAAGATGGCGTGCTGCGCATGGCCGCGAGATCCTCGCAACTGCATGGGCCCTCAGGGTGAGTGCTATAAGCAGCGCATAGGCTTGTCTGAGGCTGAGACAATCAAGCGCGATAAATATGCAGAAGCGCAGCTCAAAGCTGGCAAGTCCTTAGGCTATCAGAGAACTTCTAGGCGAGCCGATTTTGCTGCTGCGAATGCTGGCGATGCCGCGCCGGGCGAGACCCCGAGAAGTAGGGGATCGAGCAAGGGCCGCGGAAATAACAAAGGCAAGGGTGAAGGAAAAGGGGCAGATAGACCATGTAGGGTGTTCACCGAGACAGGAGCTTGCTCACGAGGCAAAGACTGTTGGTTCGCGAAGAACACTCCAAATCATCCGTGACGATGGCCGGGCACTGGCGTACCATGGGCCAGTGCCAACATGATCGACGCATATGTTTCCCCTGTCTTGCAGATGCTCATTCGCATTCTGGCCATGTGGTCACGATCGCCCCACCTGCTAAGCCGACATGGGAAGGGCAAGCGTAGGCTCCCTGGCGCAGCCAGCCGAGCAACCCTTGCCTGCCCTGCCCCGCTGACTAGGGGATCTCGTGTTCTACAGAACAATTCAGGAGGGCGACCAGCCGCGGTTGACATCAACCATGCATGTTCGCCCCGCCTGAGCACTTTCCGAGGAAGCTGTTCCCGCTTCCGAAACGCAACAGGAACGCAAAGAGACGCTGACGAAACTCGTCGCTATTCTCGCTCAATTAAATCCTCTTCCAAGGGAGGCTATCGTGTCCTTTTGTGACGAGCCTCGCGGAAATAGCTGCATCAGACCTGCGAAGACGGGTAGATGCGGACATAATGTGAAGTTCCACCCTTCCACTCGTGAACCGACTATTACTCGAAGGAAGGCGCGTCGCCGCAGCCCGAGCGAGCTGCCTTCGAGTGGCGACAACAGATGGAACATCCCCAAGGGAAGAGCATCCGCGAATGCAGTCTGAATGGGAAGCATCTTTGAGGGGCGCGCAGCTCAGAGCATCTGATTTTGCCGACGAAGTTTGGCATCTTTGGCTAGCGTCTGAAGAACATGAACGAGCCGCCCAAGGTGGCTCAGCCGCTGCGGGGCGCAGGGGGGAGTCCCCTGCGCACCTCGGCTCGCATGGGTTCATAGTTGACACAGGCTGTGGACACAACCTCATTGCAGAGAGGTGTATTCGAGCTGCAGGCGCAATGGGTATGATCAAAAGATTAGAAGATCCGATTACCCTGAATACTGCCGGAGGTTCCTCTTGGGCCCTCGGTTCAGTTTGCGTCGCATGCCCGAATTTGGGGTGGGAATTGTGAAGCATCGGTCATGCCGGAAACACCGGCGGTGATCTCAGTAGGAGAGCGGCACATAGATCACGGCTTTAGTTTCGTTTGGCCAGCAGGCCAACGACCCTACTTACTGTTGCCCAACGGTCACAGAGTAGACCTGATCGTTGAGGGCAAGATACCATACTTGACCCTATCTGGCAGAGAGGCGCTGGGCCAGTGGATGTGAGCGACTGCCGCCGGAAAGCCTGCCGCTCCCAAGCGGTGGTGTCGCGTGGCGTCAGGCGCCAAGATATTTCTGGACGACGTGGAATCTGCGGGGGGTCCTCCACCCCACTCCATTCAGAGTCGCGTTGCAATAGACTTGCACACGCATGATATGATTGGTAACCACGGCTGCGCGGATGGCAGGCCAACGACGGCCGAGTGCTCATTTCCGTCCGCTATAGACTCCATGGATACAGTCACTTACTTCTACGATTCGCTTTAGACAGCTCGTGAATGCGGTTGGGGCAAAACGCCAGCAGGCGTCGTGAGCCTTGTGAATTCCCCATCTGATCCAAATCACGCCACAGTCGTTGGTCCTACGAAATCACACCGCGGCATGGCCGGGGGTTTGCGGCTACGTATGAGAAGCCTTAGTGGTATGGGGTCTCTGGAGTCTTGCCCTGCGGCGCGGATCGCGAACTGGACTCCATTGTCGCGGCCGTCGCGCCTGGGCAAAGCGCGGGTGCAGATGAGTGCTCGGGGGAAGGTGACTTCGTTGATGTCGACGCGCATCCCGAACTCGACCCAGATAGTGCTGAGGTTGAGGTGCCAGTCTCCGCGACGGAGCGACTCAACAAGGGCGCGGCCTCGCTAACTCATGCCCCTAAGAAACTTGTTTGCTCGGTGTGTATCGGGGCAGAGGCTATGCGGCGCCAGCGCAGGAAAGCGCACAATAAAAGACAGGGTGCCGAGACCGTGCGCGAATCCCATAACTTTCGGACACCTGATCACCGTGGATCACTGGCTTGCGATGGATGGCCTATCGCGGGGGCTCCATGACGAGACCGCCTTCGTAACTTTTCGCGACCGAGCGACAGATTTCATAGCAGCACCGGGTGTGCACGACAAAGCTGCGACTCACGTATGCAACTTTTTGATTAGCCTCAAAGCCCCAGGAGAAACAATATTATACTGTTATACTGATGGTGCGAGAGAACTTGCATGGGCTTGCATCGAACTAAAGATTGCACATGACCCTGCCGTCCCTGGTGACGAGAAGCTTATGGCTGTCGCTAAACGGTCCAACAGAATTGTTCAGATGTGGACTAGGACATTGCTAATGCAGGCAGGCCTTCCTCCACCTTTTTGGACATATGCTTTCCGATGCTTTTTCCTTCAGATCCACATGGGGGTGGCGGAGACGGGGGGGGCGATCAAACCGCCGCTGAGTGAGCCAAGGGGTGTTCAAAACACAACCAAACACGCTCAAAACACAACCAAACGCACGCGGTTGCACAACAATGCGCAACGCCCATGGATGCCGCTATGGAGGAGGGCCGCCACGCGAGACCATTTCGACGCAGCGGGTCTGTAGAATGGGCGCTTTGCAACAATATTTCGGTGCAATCACACAACAGCGTAACAGATATAACGACGCAGAGGTTTCGTACATTTACACAAGCGAACCGCCGCCAGAAGCCTGATCGGAACCCTTGGCGGCATCCCCAAGTCCACAACGCCTGCAAGCATAAACCAGTTGCAAAATGACGACAGCAACGCATCGTTCCTGCAACGCACAACGTACCACAAATCCGGATCATCATTATTTCGGCATGTGCATCTGTATTTGCACATGCACATGTGCATATGTTTGTGCGTTTGCACTTTGCAAGCCCCCCAGAGGACGAGCCCCCCGAGGCATCCAAAGGCTTCCAGACATCCCCGACGACCCCCGAAGAGCCCAAGCAGACACCAGGGACCACAAAGGGTCTCCGAGGGCTGCCATGGACCTCCGAGGATCGCAAGGGGGATTCCCGGAGACCACCGAAAGCCGCCAGAGGCAGCCGAAGCCCCCCGAAACCCACCGGCCCCCAAGACGATCACCAGGACCGCGAGCCCTGGCGGCTTCCAAGGGTCCCGAGGACCCTGGAAAGGCTCGGGGCTTCCGAGAGCCTCCAGGGGCGGCCGACAACCTGCAGAGGCTTCGGACATACGCCGAAGACCTCGCATGACTGCCAAGGACTCCAGGGACGGCCCTAGGAGGAGCGCTGGAGGCCTCCGACGGGGCCACGCCGAAGGGCTTCCCATCGGCGCTTCGGGGAGCCCGCCCTCCCCCGAGCAGCGGGCCCAGGGGGCAAGAGGAGCGGGCGCCGGCCAACCGCCGCCGCGACGACGACGACGACGAGGGGGAGGGGGGAGGAGAGGGGCGGAGGGAGGGAAGGGGGGAGGCAGGAAGGGAAGGGGAGGGAAGGGGGGGGTGATGTAGGGAGGGATGGAGAGTCAAGGCGGGGAGGGAGAGGATGGAGTCAAGGCAGGGAGGGAGAGGGTGGACGGGGACCCTATCCTCGATTACCTCGAGAGGCAAGGAAGCGGGTCGGGGAGCCGAGGGCATTCCCAGGGACGTCGCGAAAAGGTTTTTTGAGAGAGCGACGGCCCATCAAGATGCTGTTGTGTAGTAGCGCTTTCTCATGGTGAGCTATATTGAAAGGAATTGAGAATATTTGAAGGATTTTGAGAGGAATTGAGAGAAATTGAGATATAATATCCCGGGGACGACCCAAATTGAGAGAAATTGAGACAGAAAGGTTCGCTTGGTGAGAAACTTTGAGACAAATTGAGACAACTAGTGCCGTCTGGTTCAGGACAATTGAGACCGCGTAGCCTGACTTGGCGAAGGCAGCTGAGCGTGTTCGATGGCAAACCGCATCGGAGATCCTCACGGGACCGCGGCCGCGCAGTGGCACCCGTACGCCATCCTCGCTTCTATTCCCTCCTCCTCTTCCCTCCTCCGCTGTCCACTCCTTCCTCCTCGCCCCCCATCCTTCCCCCCCCTCCCTCCCCCCCCCCGCTCCCCTCCCCCCTCCTCGTCACTCCTCCTGCCCCCCCCCGCCCCCTGGGCAACGACGACAGCAGTAAGAGGCGATGCGCTTTGAACGCGAGGTGCAGCGATGACCCCGGCCTGCCCAGGCAGGGGCTTGGGGGGGGCAACGGGGCGGGGAGGGGCGTGCGAGGGGCCTCGGACAGGGGGCCAAAGTACTCTCGTGAAAGGGCCCGCTAGCATGCACCCGTCCCGCACCAGTCGCGAACACCAGAAACATGAAGATAGCGGGGGCGGTGTCTAAACGAGCAGCAGGGTCAAACCATGCGCCCCCGCGATGTTGTCTCATTGCATCGCGTGCCATTCTAGCTACGAGGATTCAGACGCGGCCTTGCTCAGAGAACGCGTCGTCTAGAGTACGATGGGCCTTGACCTGGGATCAAGAAATCCGGGGCCCCGGCGCGACGTGGCCCCGCGCCCTCCAGTAGTGGCTGAAGAAGGTGGCACCCTTCAAGGTTTAGGCGCGCTGCGCGACTCCTCGGAAATGAGCCATGCAATCCGCTGCCAATTCTACGGATCATTCGAGAGCGCGACCTTAATGGCGCATCACTTCGCGCGAGGACAAGGGCCATGCCAGACGACCGCTCCTGAACGCTAATGCGCGCGCAACCCAAACCTGTTCGCTTCGCCCGAGCACGAAGCCGGCCGTCACGAAGCCCGCCCAATCACCAAACTGCAACATGGGCGCCGCGACGGTGAAAAACTCGCGCGCAATGAGCACCCTCCGAGGAAACTAAAGATCATCTCGCGCCGGACGGCGCGCTCAACTTTCGCCCCCCCCCGTCGACGCCACCCCCATGTGGATCTGCATGACTTTTGTTTTTGCCAGAATGCAGGATTCCCGGCGAAGGTGAATCGTCATGGAGGCGCAGGTTCGGACGTGAGTTTGCGGCCCCGCTTCTTCCATTCGGCTCTCTTGTTCGATTCATGCCTCCTCCAGAATCTCGACTCCGGATGGCCAGACCAGGCGGGGCGATGGTCAGGGGGATTTGCTTCGGATCTGCACGCAAAGCGGGGGGCATGGTTGGGCCAGAAAGCAGCGTGGCACCATTGCGACAACTTGGCGATCTGAACGTGGAAACCGGGCGGGCTCCTGCAGGCGAGCGCCCGATCATGGAAAAAACCAGATCAAGTCTACAGCAATATTCTGGAAGGTATTGCGCCAGACCAGGAACCTAAGTTTCCTATGCGTGAAGCATGAGATTGCACGGACAAAGGTCATGAACGTCGATGTTCCCTCGTGCGGCCCCTCTGACGGCCCAGCTGGTCAAGGGGCCCGATAGGGGTCACAGGCGACGCAGTCGTTTGGTGACAGGGATCCAGGTGCACCGAAACCACCGCCTCCAGCGCGAGGCGAGGCCGCACCACCACCAAAGGACGATGGCGATTCCGATGGCGATGATCCAGGGGGAGTTATTGTGGATGACGTGCCTGTGTTACCTGACGGTCGGGGTCCCCGGCGCGATTCGAGACCAGACGATGACGCGAAACAAAGCTCGGCCTTGCTCATATAGAATATAGATTGGATCGTCAGTCTGATTTCTCGATGGCACAGCCACGGTCGAGAGCGCCTGGGCCAGGGCAACTTCTCGCCCGAACCATGCAGAACTTAGACGCCATGTAAAGATGGGCTCATTGTAAAACTGCTCTTGAAAAGCAGACGGGGGACCTTCAGCAGTAGAGTCGTTTTGTATTACGATCCTCACTATGCACCCGTGACAAGAGTCTGGGTCGCTGACCCAGGCCCACGCTATGGAGCACAATGGCTTAAGAAACTACCTAGTCCCACCAATCTGGGAATTCGCCCAAGCCGATGGTTCAATATGAGCCATGCTGAGCGGAGGAAAGCAGTGGAGCAATTCCGACTCGAGAAAGGAGGTTCCTTCGGGGTTGAGGACCCAGAACCTTGCATTGCCCTCCTTCGCGATATTGGAATCGACGCAGTCGACCCCCAGAACGCACAACGCGGCAACGATGGTACTAAGCACCCAGAGGGCAACGTCTATTTGGGTGCTGAAGCCCGAAGAAGAAAGAAAGGCTATACGATTGTGCCCGATAAAACCGAAGTAGACTGGCGCGCGCTCCAGCATCCCGCGGGAGCGGCAGAGGAACTTTCCACGGATACAGGCTCTGCGAGTGACCGGGTACCTCCGACGATGAAGAATTATTGTGGAAACAGACTTGGCATGGTGGGACAATCCTGCGAGATGGGGGCCCCCCCGACGCAATCGGAGAAGACCTGCACTCCTAAAACCCTTGAAGTCTAACGGGGTCAGCCTGACTTCGAGTCCCGCGGCCGCCGCTTCGCGACGTGGCGTGCCCCGCATGCCATTGCAGTCACCTGAATCACCTCTTGGAAATTCTGATGCGGAGTATCTATGCAACCCGTTTACTGACGATATTCGGATCGCAGGACGAGCATGCAAATTTCCAGGAGAGGTAAGCCAATCACGGAGCATCGCGGCCGTGGCACGACCCGTATCCAAGGCCGAAGCTGCGGTGAACCAAGATGCCCGCAAAGCACTACAAGCCGAATGGGGTCGGTTACGAAGCATTGGCACTTGGGATGAATCAGGCGTGATGGAATACAACGATGTTGTTCGATAGCGAAAAGGGCAAACAGCCCATTTCGGATGCCTGTTTGCCATTCTGGTAGAAAAGAATTCAGAGCTCCCAGTCGGGCATAAAGACCGCAAACATAGAGGCCCAGTTCTTTTTGATGGGTCGGACGTTAGGGATCGTAATAGAGACGTAGCCCTATTTCATGAATTTTTTAGCAGCCTGGCCACTATGCAGGCCGGCACGGCGGCAGATACTTATGGTCTGTTCGAGGGGCATGACATCCAACGGGCGGACGCCAAACAGGCTCACACCCAGTCCAAATTAGGGGGGCTCCATCATTGATTTTCCTGCCAAGAGACGAGTGGCCGCCCGCTCGGAGAGACATGCGAAGCCCTATATGCCCCCCTCATCCTCTTCACTTTATGGGCATCCTGATTCCGGTGGATTCTGGGAACAGCATTGTGGCGGACGCGTGATTTCCAAAGGCATCATTAAGTGTAGTCCTTAGCGTAGTTGTTACTTCCACAAAAAACCGCGCTTGTTTCTTATTATTTATGTCGACGATGTCATTCTTTCGGGGCCAAAAGCGAACCTCGAAAAGGGGTGGCGATTCTCGCAGGCAGCCTCCGAAAGCTGTCCCGAGGGCATCGAGATCGACCCACCAACTAACGCGGGGCGTTATTTGGGATGTGAACACAATTTGTCTACGCAGTGCGTTGAATGTCAGGGGGGGGGGGGGGGGGGGGGGGGGGCATCTGTCTTTGGCCCCCCACCACCGAAGGTGGAGAAAACGCCCGCCTCAGGACGACAGGCGGAGAGCGATGGCGAGGAAGCGGGGGGGGGGCTCAGCGGCGCAGCCGAGTGAGCCACATCCACCTAGACAGCCGGAAAATGGTCAGAACCATTGAGTACGATATGACTAAGTTCTTTGAATCCTGTGCGACACTCTATGCACAGCTAACCGATGCCGGCCCTGCTACATACCCTGCTGCTGGTACCCCTTTTGGCCCCGAGTTGACTGATTTTGAGGATGGACAAGGAGGTCCAAGAGGAGTAAAACGCTCTCCAGCAGAGGAGGCCATAGCAGCGGCACTCGGGATCCGAGTTGACACAGGCTCCCCAGACAAGCCAGTCGAGGTTCCCGGCTGAGCCGCGGAACCTGGACCAGACGACCCTGAACCACCGACCCCGTCGGGAGTTCTTCAGCTTATTGCTGCAACCGTTCTCATGGGGACTTTATATGGTGCTAGGATGGCTCGGTTTGATCTACTGCGTGCCGTTTGCCGCGCGGCCAGCTGCATAACGAAATGGACTGAACAACAGGACGTGGATTTTTTTTTTTTTCGAATAATGTGTTACATCAAGTTTACAACCTCATATAAAATGACGTCATTGGTAGGCGACAACATGGGGGATGCCACAATCCGACAGTACTCTGCTGCTGATCTTGCTGGCGATTTACGAACGCATGGTTTCTCGTCGGCAAACTTGCGTGTCCCATTGGAGTTATTGCTGCAGATCTGGCTTCGCGGACTGAGTTGCTGCCAGCTCTGCCGCTGTGGGAAATTCTGTTCCAACGAGAGGTCATGTGCACGCGTGCGGGAGATAACCAAGCGGTTTGCAAGGTGATCAAAGCGGGAGGTTCGATGAAGTGGATGCGCCTTCCGAGATCCCACCGTGCAGGTGTTGCTGCCATTTCTGAACAGTCAGTTTACCCGCGGAGTGGTTAGTCTACAGTTCGAACGCACCCAGAATGAATCCGCAGATATTGGTACAGCACGTGTAATTGATCCTCTTGCATTTGTTGATGTGCCTAACCATGTCAACACTGTCAGTTGTTACCCTTGAGATTTGGAAAGTTGATCGATGTTGGGACTATCTGGCACCAGTGTTCACTGGCGCCCCCCCCTAAAACCGGGGGGGGGGGCTTCTCGAGCCGCGCGTGGTTCTGGAGGCTGCGGTGCGCCAAGTGAGTGCGGTGCAGAGCAAAAAGATGCACAAGAGAAGAAAGTCACCAAAGGTAGGCCAGTGACAGCCGCGCCAATAAAATACACGGCCAAAACAATAACCACCTCACCAGGCGGCAAAGCCGAATCTGGTGAGGCACATGCGCGCGCGCGCATCCTTTGCCGGCGCCAAGCTCTGCAGTCGCCACCAAAGAAAGAGCTAACAATGCACCCGGCAAAGCCGGAAGTGCTAACAGCCCGAGGCCCTCCGAGAATGACAATGGTGGTTCCGGGAAAAGCTACCATCAGCGAAGAGAGAAATAAGACAAATAAATGATGGCTATGTTTGGTCTAACTGACAGTGGGTCAGACGCTTTTGATGCACAGACACAATCTCCTGATATCCGGGATCAGGAAGAGCACCGTGGCAAAATGCTGCGGCCGAGTCGACTGACAACGAATCGGTGCTTCTGGTAGCTCAACCTGAAAAAGAGCCAGCAACGGACAGACACGATTGGAGCGGAGAAAGAGTAACATTTGAGTACTGTCGTGGACCGAATAGCAAACTATGTAATCCAATAAACTTGTTGATAACTCGTGCATGGTGATGCGATGCGCCGAAAGCGAGGATGGGCGAAGGTAAAAACAAAGCGCTCACGGATATCAAAGAGTTCAAGGGGAGACAGATTTCGCTCTGGAGTTCGATCCCGTGCACGGGAGGTTCTCCCTGGCAATGTGTTGATGAAGCTCACTATTTCCGTTCAGGTGATCATAGTTCTTTCGAAGTCTCCGAGGATTCCGAACATATTTTCGATTTATATATATATATGTATGTATATATACACATATATATATATGTATATTATGGAATCTTAGGGGGATCGCCCGCGCTGGCGTTGATGCGGGGGGCGTAGTTTGCATTGGGTGGCCCAGCCAGCGTCAGTATTGGAGGGGCCCTCAAGTGGAAGCATTTGCGAGAGAGAAAAGATTGCTTGCGTAAGACAGCATTGCACGGATGCGCGCATGTATTGAAATATTGAGAAAGGACATTCCATAAAGAAGCAGTGGGCCATTGCTTCCACATCTGACATTGCGACCAGCGGCTTGGAGCGGAAGCGTGACGGCACGCACGCGCGCGTGGAGGCGCGTGGAAAGGATTGCCAGGTTTTGGAAGATTACGCGGGTGAATTTGCAAAACAGATTCACGTTGTTCTTGCGCGCGCGGCATCGCATTCCTCCATTGACCCTTCTCGCCCTCGCCATGATGTATGCGCCGCTGCAGTTTCCTTTCATGAGCAGGGGCGGGGCCGCCATCGGCCGCGCCCCCCCCGGCGTGGCCTCCGCGTAGCCGCGGCCGCTTCCCCTTCGCGGGCAGCGGGCATCAGCCTGTAGCCTCTCGGCCACTCACCCATCCAGGGCGACTGATCCTTGGCCTCTCGGCGGTGCAACCGCTCGAGATGACTAGGATGGAAAGGCAGTTCTTTCTATGCAAAACGATAGGATGCAGGTACCTCGCGGGGATCACCTGGGCACAGTCCAAGATGAACCCCACGAACGAGAAGGATTCTGCCAGTGGGCAGACAAGGAACCGGCGACGGCACAGCCGATGGACAATTACGAGAACGTAGATTGCCCAGATCATTGCTGCAAGGCTTGTCGGGGTAGTTCCGAGAGAAGCGATGATGACGATATTTCTATTTCATTCTATCCAAATAACCCGACCAGGATGGCAAAAAAGGGTTGCCGAGAAACTGGGGATACTTGGCTCCTGAACGGCACAGCCACAAGGGAAGCTTAAAGTACCGGTTATAAGCGCAACGGAACGGTCCCCGAATCTTCTGGATGCTATTGAGGTTATTGTTACAGACCATCCCGATGCTGAGCTCAAAGAAACGAGTCTTTCCGAGCCAGGGGTAATTTCCAAAGAATGGATCACTGTTGAGTTCAAACGCACAGACCACTTGGCACCAGAAGGGGATGACGAAGAGTTTCTTTGCGGCGAAAAGATGCCGCGAATGCCTCGCGGACGGTGGGCACAGCAGGTTGCGATGACTCGGAGTGGTATCAAGTATTCTTGGACGGACAACGTTGCGAGTGGATTCGACGAGGAACTGAAGACATCCAACGAGTCAGTAATTCAGCGATTGTACAATCAAATGTCCTCGGACCCATGGATTGCTTTCTGGGTAACCTGTAAACAGGACTCACAGCGCAATTTCAGAAGCAACTTTGATGGTCCGCCCCCGGATCTTTCGCAGGGCAGTATTTCCAGTCCCACGTTGACCCGGGCACGACGCTGAGATGTAGATTCTACACCGGGCCACCAGGGGACCCGAAGGGCAGATCTTCCCGATTTTGCGATCACGGGGGGATATTTGGACCCGTTCTGGGGGCCGCTCGACGCTCTATGTGAAGGGCGCAGGATATTCTGTCTCACGATGAAAAAAACCATTGGCCGACGCGCGGACCAAGTTGTCTTCGTGAATGTTTGGGGACCGTCCAGAAACGGGCCTTCACACAGCACAGCTGTTGATGGATGGCGCGCTCATTTTGCATTTCCAGCGGTCAGGGGAGACCCCGCCGCAAAGACAAATGTCATCGCGCAAGTGCCGACTCAGGAAGCCCTGACTGGGCACCGTGCGTGGAAGGAGTTGCAGGAATCATCCCAACCCAAAGGCCAAACTCCACTCGGCGGCGCAGCCGTCCGAGAGAGGAGGGCCGCTCTCAAGGGGGGGCAGCGTTTTGACTCAAGAGACGAACCCTCCGCTGAAGCGAATGGGCGATGCTGAATAATCGAGGCCAGCCAAGGCTGCCACAACCAAAAAGTCCATGCGCGCTGAGGAGGAAGCGATCTCTTCGGACATTTCAATTTCCGATGCGCCCGTTAATGCCCCGCTGGGAGGCGGTTCCTCGGGCTCTGGTGCCGCGAATGGCGCTCCGAGCGGACATGCTGCTTCCAATTCTCCCTCCGCCGGCGCAGCCGGGGTTTGGGGGGCGTCGTCTGGATCGGGATCCGGCGGTGGAAACACCGGACTGGGCCCTGGCGCACCGAATGGGGGTTGGAGGTGGTGACCCACCTCTGGGTTCGGGCCCGCCTGTACCTCCTATTTCGGAAGGAACAGGTGGTGGGTCCGACCCACCCTATTTGGCGCGTGGCATATAGAATGTGTTACAACACAGGGAGCAGACAGGGGCCAGCACAGCCGCGTCCCTGAATAACGATGAAGTGCCAGGTGAATGGGCTCGTTGTATTAAGGAGGTAGTCGCGCTGCCCTTCACATGTCGCTGGGATGGCTGAATAAACAGAAGATGTGTCAGCCATTGCGAAATTGGCTGAGGTGCATGGTCACGGATGGATTTCCTGTAGCGGTCAGGATCTGGCCGACGTGATGCGGACCGGTAGACATCCACGGGAATTCTTCCGGCCATTGACCCAAACTTCTCACGGCGGGCGCAAATTTTGGAGCACTGCCATTCATGTAGTCTCTCATTCGACATGTACGTTCAGCCATGTACACGACAGGAGACTTGGCGGTTCTGCGAGCCCGCATTCTTTCACGCGGGGGGGGGTCTCCAAGGTCTGCAGGCGCAGATACAAAGGGGGGCGCGTGCGGAAGAGCGCTCCTGCATCATATGGCGAAACAAGATGTGTGGAACAATCAGGTTTCGAACCGCAGGGGGAATTTTACCCCGGGCCAACGCGCGCCGATGCAATGTATATTTTGGTCCCTGAGCGACATTTCTGATGGAGCCAATTGCAATGCCAAGGGGCTGAGCGGAACGAAAAAGGATAATGCGGAGCCTCAAATGCCAATGGCGTTA
Organism: Prorocentrum cordatum; assembly: GCA_963575745.1. Classification (NCBI taxonomy): domain Eukaryota; class Dinophyceae; order Prorocentrales; family Prorocentraceae; genus Prorocentrum; species Prorocentrum cordatum. The sequence goes on from CAUYUJ010022517.1 coordinate 75,732, forward strand.
TTCGGCCCCTTCTTTGAAACAGCCGAGAGAATGATCGATGAGGCGGTGAATCGCTCCAAGACGGGAGCGATCCATATATTTTATGTTGGCGGGGGTCATCGATGTCGGCAAACGGAAAATGGCACATTCGAGATGAACGCCCTGTGGGATGACATTGCCATTTTGCTGCGGGCGCGCGTGAATCAGCGCGTTGAACGATGCACGGCTGCGGGATTTAGCTTAAAATCATGATTTTGGACGGCGCTTGCTTGCGTCGGAAATGCGTCGCACCCCGCGCGATGCATGCCATGTTGTTGATCAACATGAATCTGAATGGTCAAGGTTGCCGGGGGTGAAATACTGGCTGATCATATGATGAAAGCAGCAAAGCTTGCGGCCTGTCTTCTGTCAGCCCCACGGCGGCTCAGCCGCCCAGGGGTGGATCTGCGAAAATGGGTTGCGAGAAGACGGGTTTGTGTAGATAGCTACATATGTGGGGCATGTGCCGCATTGACCAATTGGTGTCCTACTGAGAACGGCACTCCGACCTCGACTTTTGGAACGCCCCCTTTCGCTGGGCCAATTTCACAATATCCGACCGCCGCGACTGACGCAGGACAAGGGGCGCGAGATCCGTTGTTCCCCCGAGAGTGGCGAGATTTCATTCCGAAAGGAAAGGGCATGAGACGCATTTGCAATGGAGCGAATTCCATTTCTTTCTTAAGGAGCTCGCCATGCATTCCTGGCATGCCCCCAGAGGGGAGACGCGTGCGGCGCACCGGAGAAAAGACCCTCATTGATCATTTCATGCAACAAGCAATATTTTGGAAGCATCTCAACCTAGCTTTCGGTGCCCCGCCCAGTTTGCCAAACGGACGGCATGGTGAGCCTCGGGGGCGCAGCCCTTGACTCGGCAAGATGGCCAATTGCAAGTCAGCCCCGCAGGAGCGGCGTCATCCGCCGGCTTTGTCGGCACAGCCGCGCAGAGTCCGAGCGACGCAGGGGGGCTGGTTGGACCCAGCGCAGCCGCAAGTTCAATCAAGAACCGTGCGCGGTCAGTTGAACCCGTTAGAGTGCTTGCCGCTGTTTCCCCCGCGTTCCACTGGGAGCGAGTGATGCAAGAAAAGTGCCCTGAGTTCAAAATCGCGCCGCTGGGAAGGACAAAGCAGAACTGTCCCCCACTTGTGCCCGATAGTGTTCGCAGATGGCCGATCAAATTGCCGCATCAGTCAACGATTGGAGTGACCGAAGGAATTTGGGAAACTGAAGGAGTCATCTCCCTGGAGCCTTTGACGCTGGCGAACTGGCTAAACGCATTAAAGGAATTTTAATGTGTGGCCAGGCGCAGACGATGCCGAATTGTTGCGGACGACAAGGAACAATGAAACATTCGTGCGTAGCAAAGCTTGCGATCGTTTGTGTGTGGCATTGAACGGAGAAGCGTGGTTGGCGGTTCAATTGCTTTAAGATAGTGCGAAGCGACCGGTTCTGTCTGCGGAATATGCGATTCCGAATTGGGCCAAACTCTTCATTGCAGGACGTGGCCGCACGGTGTCCGGGGAACCGAGAAAGATTGCTGATCGCATCATGTGGGAAAAGGCAGCAATTATTGAACGCGCAGAGAAGGAGCAACGTGTCCAATTGACGCTACCTGTTAAAGTGAAAGTGAAAGAGGAACAAGTGGAATGATTGATTTCGGACAAATTAAGCGAGGAAGTTCCACGGAGCATCCGTTTGGACGCTCCATTCGATCCTGGAAGGATATCAAATCTCTCCCTCGGACCCCGAGCACGCGAGAAATGCGAGGAAGACAAACGTTGGAATGTACTCTTTTGCGTGCCCTGACGATGATCCTTCGACCCACATGCGGCGCGCGATGGTGGAGTAGACTTTCACTGTTGGTTATTAGAACACTGCGGAATTTGTATTTTGGAGTTGCCCGAAGTCCGCTACTGGTGGAGATGGTCCAACACAGCAATGCACTAAAAATGCCGATCAGGTAGTAATGACTGAGATGCGCATTTACCATTGGCACCCCGCCGCGTTCCTTGCGTGCGGGGGTGGCTCTTGGACGCCAATGCGGCATTTATTTGAAGACGGCGAAGCTGTGGACGCAGATTTCAGTGTTAAGCGGACGAAGAGCAAAGAGAGAGCTGAAATGATAGACAAAGCCAGGAACCAGCAATGCCAATGGGTTTCTGATTTCTTTCCAATTGGTAGGCAGGAAAATGCTTCGCCGCACCTTGAGCATGATTCTTCGATGGAACATGCATGGGATTATTCGGAGAACAGAGTCTGCAAATTCAATTTCGAACACCCGTTTTTGGACGGGGGAAGTGAGGGGGGAAAGCGTGCGGCTCACGGCCAAGTGGAAGCTAAGACCAAGCCACCGGCACAGCCGGCGGGCGGGTCTGCTGCTGGTGCAGCCAAGCCGGTCCCTCGTTTTGGTGGTAATCGGGAACCGAAGCTTCCGCTTCCTATATCAGCCAGACCTCCTGCGCCGCCTATTCTTAAAGGTCAAGGAGATATGACGGCTGCTGGGTCGGGCAACGACTCAAGAAGGGGGCCTGCCTTCTGCGGCACCGCCGCCAGGATGCAGAAATCCTTGGGAACCGTTGTCAGATAACGCGTCGAAGCCGCCGCCGCCCCCCCCTGGACCTGCTTCGAAGTCAGTGGCCAAGCCAAGTGAATCCGATCAGATGCCCAAGGAAGGGGTGAAGGCGCCCCCGCCAGACATCCGGCCACAATGGAAGCCCTTGCTGAGAGATGCTCCGCCTATTGCGCCGGAGTATACGCCGGATGCCGGAAGTTCGAATAATTTATCCATATTCCCGACGCCTCCTCCAAAGGGCCCTCCGCGATTCGATTTGCAAGATGACAAAAAAGACACTTGGCGCTCCTGCGGATGCGCGATATGAGCAGCCCGGCACAGCCGAAGCTAGCCAGATAACGATTGAAGTGAATGCCCCAGGGGGGCTCACAATTTTCTTGCTTGACTTGCTTGACCCCCCAACTGCGGAACCGATTGTGAGTGGCCCGCAGTCCTCCCAGCCGGAAGGGCTTGGCGAGGGTGGCGGAGCGGGGGAGAAGTGCCATTTTGATTTGTTATTGCCTCAACTGATCTCGAAGGCGATGACCCCGTCTCGGTAGTCGTTAAGCTGGTGCGAGATCTTTTGGCTATGCACATTGGATCGCAATCGAGCCAAACATATTTGTCACTTCGTAATGAACTAATACAGCTCTGGCAAGCTCGCCCTGGTGGACTTCGGCTCGAAAGTTTAGAGAGCTCTCTGCTGAAGAGGCGATCTTTTTGAGGGGCGACGTGATCACCCGGGCGCTTCGCTATCTGAAACAAGTAGATGAAAAGAGGAATGAACCCACCGAATTTGCATTGCCTTATGAAATTTGGGCTTGTTATTTGTGCAATTTTCTGCAAGTTTGCTCCCCGAATTTCATTCCTGCGGGAGATGTTCCAAACGCCAGACTGGCAGCTGCCCTGAGGAGCAAGATCCCCGGGGCGAGCTAGGAATGTTAGTCGCGCAAGATTTGCTACTGATGGGGGCCTCCTATATTTTGACCAGCAACAACGAGAGAACGCTCGTGATGGAACGAGTGGCGAAATCCGCAAGCAAGTTATTGAAGCCCACAGGGCTGGCCCAGTGCCCCCCCGCATCGCAGCCGTTCGAGGGCGCGCCTAGAATGCGACCAAGGAAAATTCACGCATGGTGCACGACCCGATTTTTACGCTGTCAGGGGAGCTAGATGTGGAAGGATTTAACCAAGCAGTCAAATATCTCACAGCAGAGTTTGACTCAGATGACAGGCCAGATTTCTTCCCCCAGGAGGGCTACAATGCACTTGCTTCTCTAGCATTGCCGAATGACGCTACCGGCGCAGACGAGGAAGCGGAGGCAGAACTGCTGAGAAAGGGCCAGAGGTCCGCAACGTGGGGAAGCTCAGAGTTTTGGAGAAAATGTAGCCACCGAGCGCACTCCATTGCGCAGTTTGTAGGCGAGTACGCGGTGTGCATAGCCAGACATTGCGCCGAATTGCGCCCGATCATCGGGCGGGTGGGTGTATGTAGGCGATCTCATTCGGAAGATGACGAGCGATGGGATCACCCACGCCACCGCTGCTCTTGCAACGCATGGCCTAACAATGCTGCCATCGGGGGAAATGGATGTTCTAGGCATAAGGGCCGATGACATTCTGGTTCTTGATGAGACAAAGCTAATGGAGCACTGGCGGTCCTTTCTGCATCCAGACGCCTCGCGCGACACAGCCGTTGACGAGGAAAACGGAGACATAGTTATCTGCGTTGATAGAGCTGAACGGGCTTCCAGGCCCACCTACGAGGCTCGAGTTCCCTGCAGATTTTGCCGAGCGCGCCCCTCGCTGGCTCAGCCAGCGGAAGGGCGGTGAAGCCCCGCCCGCAAAGGGGTCTATCAGGCTGAGGGCATTGCTCCGGCCGGCGGCGTGCCTCCGATTCAGGGAACTTGGCCTCGCCAAAGTACCCCGTCTTTCCGGGGAACTGATGCGACGCAAAACGAGAATTGGCAAAGTACTCTTGTTTTCAATGGGCGGGTGGTGACCCGCCTAAGGCGCCGCATCTGCCGCGACGGAACTCTTGTGACGACAGGGCAAGCACGTTTCAATGACATTCTCCGTATCGTGCAATTGACATTTGTTGGGCAAATTGCACGTAATGCGCAGCAGATGATCTGGAACTTGATATTTGTTTCACAAGAGTGGTCTGAGTGTGAGGTTGCTTTCTCGCATGGCACAATTAGAACGTGGATCTTTTCTGACGAACAAGTGGCCGACGCAGGGCTGAGTCCACTGTCCAAAGAAAAGGCCCTCATCGCGCGGAGAATGTGGACAGACGATGGGAGGTGCACTTGTAATCGATACCATGCCGTGAGGGCTGGTTTCGGATATTGTCTACAATGCCTCACCCCTTTCACGCATAGACAAACCGTCAGAGCGAATTACTTACAATCGCCCGGCAAAGATGCATTGGTTGCTGCATGGACGAGCCTAGGACTGGCTCCACTCTAGGTGCCCCCCCCCCAAGAGGGGAGAGCCGCTCCAATATCATTTCTAAAAGATTGAAAGCAATGAACAAGAGCTCTTCTGATGCACTGGAAGATCTGAACAAAGCTGAACAAAACCAGCGCAATTGGGTTAGACAGGCACATGTACGTTCCCGGGCTGATTTGAATTCGCAGCCAGGGGCCGCCCCTTCCTGGAGACTTGACAGCGCCTCGGCACAGCCGCTGGCGCGTCATGAGCCATACTTCCACTGCCTGGAACCACTTCAGCTCCGATTCATTGGCTGGCTGAAGTTCAAGCATGGGGGCAATGCCCCATCCGCTGCCCAGTGGTGGCCATTAATCTGGACGCCAGATCTGGACCAATACTCTCTTCTAGTGAGATGCTCTGCGCTTGCTGTCACTGATTGGGAACATGTTAGTGCCGAGCAAATTCGTCCAGAGACAGGCTGGGACCAATAGGGGCAAGAAATGGCGGAAAAAGAGGGAGTAAGAATTCCATCCGTTCAAGTGTTGACGGAAACTTTGAATGCAGCCGACCGAGGTTCTGCGTCCAACCTAGTAGGAGATATAGATTTTTCGAATTGTTGTTGAAATTCATCATCGGCCAAGCCGCATTGATGAAATACTATCAGCACGCGAAGAGAAGGCTGCGACGTCGGACGCATATACAATCGACATATAGCCCAGCGTCATCGGCTGATTGTTCCGACGAGAGCGCTGCCCTTTTGGTTCGATTTGGTGTCCATTTCTGGCTGCATGTCTTGCTATAAGTACAATAATGATTTATACGAGAGGCCAGAAGTTATCAAATGTGCACTCAGTTCATTCTTGAATATTTTATCGACAGTTCCAACTACGATGCCACTGGACAAAGACATCATTCATGACGCACCGCCCGGATTATCCGAGCTCGTGGATAGAATATGCCATCAGCCATCTGATCGAGCCCCCACTCACGGAATATGGGGGCGGATTATTTTAGCTGTACGAGAAGTAGTATTATTGTTGCTGTTTGCGGAAAGCAATGTTGTACTTTTGGGATGCGAGGGGCCGCGTGATCCGAACAATGCGAATGCAGCTCTTGAAGTTATGCGGGATGCTGATGCCTTGGATTGTCGGATTAGGTCCGCGGTCGAATCGTTGGACCTACTTCATGAATGGGCCAGAGGATTAGGACATGAAGTATCAGAGACCGCAAAACGAAATTGCTCAGGCATCCAAGTATCTATGGTTTTCATGCGTACGTCTGCGGAATCTCGTTTTGGTGTCAAGATCTGTCTTGCCAACAGCCTTTATGGAGTCTGCAATGCTGACAATGCCATTGGACATGCCAATTGCCTTAAAAAGAAAAACGAAGAGAGCGGCCCGGCCGACTCCCCCACAGAGAGAACCCCAGCTGAGTCTCCAGCAGATGCTGCAACCACAATCGTTGAAGAAAATGCCCCGAGCGGCGCCGCCGTTCCGGGGCAGCGAGCTCAGCGAGACCCTCGCCCAGAATCGAGACCGAGGTACCGGGAATGAAGGCAGTCTTATAGGGCCGCCCCCTATGATCCGGCGCCCGCCGGCCCAGCCGCGCCGGGCACCAATGTTGGCTGGGTCGATTAAACCAGAATCCAGTCGTGGGCTGGCGAATCTTGGACCGATGGGCCTATTCCTGAAAGACTGGCCGCAGAGCCGGGCGGCGGCCGCGCGAGCGACGGCGGCGGCCCAGCCAGAGCTGGGAAGTATTAGCTCAGGCGGGGAACGTCGGGTTGCTTCGGCCTTCCGCCCTCTGGCAACCACCGCTGAGCGGTAAAATGCGTTTGGGGTTCGCTCCGGTGGCTGCGCATATGCGCAGGTAAGGTGGGTTGGGGGGTCGGGGCGGCTCTACGGACCCCGCCGCGGGGGGAGTCAATGCAGCCCTTCCGCACCGCCATCCTTTCGCCCTGTCTGCTCCTTTGCCTTGCGCGCACTGCCCGACGCACTGACTGCTTCCGCTTCCGTAGCTATGCCATTTTGGCTCTTAGGGGAACGGAAGAAGGAGCGAGCCTGCGGCGCGCGCGCGTGCGTCGGCCGGCGGGCCGGCCTCCTCCCTTCAGTGCTACTTCAGTGTATGTTTGACTGCATAATCCCTTCTTCCCCGTGTCATCGGCGGAACCCACTGACCGTGATACAGTATCGGAACAGCTCGCAGGGCTTATGAATATCCTGACAAAGGCTGGAGGAGGAGGAGCTGTGCGGGCATCGACGGTTCCTTGACCCCTTCTTCGGCCTCTTGGGTGCTCTGGGGCCCGTCTCGGGGCTCTCTTGGGCCTCTCCTGGGGCTCGTTTGAGCCATTTAGGAACCATCTTGAGGCTTCGGATGGACATCGGAAGCGAAAAGGCGAGAAACCACAAATCACTGATGTTCCTTTGGTGACGTTTGGCTTCTTGGGGGCCTCCTTGGAGATCTCGGGCGCCTTTTGGAGCCGTATTGTAACACTCTTGAGGCTTATTGGAGCATTATGGGAACCATCTTGAGGCATCTTATGCTATCTTGAGCCATCTTGGGGCTCATCTTGGACTCATGGGGCCCTCTTGGAGCCGTCTTGGGCCATCTTGGACGCTCCAACGCCTCGCGGGGCGCCCGTCCAGGTCCACGGGGGGGGCAATGGGGGAGGGGGAAACCGTGGCCCGAAGGGGGGGGGGTGAAAAAGGAACCTCCCTAGACCACCTCCGCCCAGAGGGTTGGTGGGATTAGTAGGAAATGTGTGACGACTCCAATGTCGTAGCGCAGGGATTGAATCAATGCCGCCCCACCGATGGCATGTCACATCGCCTTGAGGCGTCCTTGGGGCGCTCTTGCGGCCGTCTTCGAGCTCTTTGGGGCTTCTCTTGAAGCCGTTGTGGGCCATTCTAGAGCCATCGGATGACCATCGAAAGACCATCGGCAGTAAAAAACGATAAGCACATCCAGAGATGATGCCCAGACGAGATCCCTGATCAGAGAGGTGGGGAAACATACAAAGTAACAGAAGGCTGGATACATTGTCGTATCCCCAAGAGGGAGAAGAAGGAGGAGGAGGACGAGGACGAGAAGGAGGGGATGGAGGAGAATGTGGCGACGACGGGGAGGTAGAGAGAGAGAATGTATACGTGGGGGAGGGTGGGGAGGGAGGATGCGACATAGGCGAATAATGAGGAGGAGGAGGCGGAGGAGGAGGAGGAGGAGGAGAAGGAGGAAAACGAGGAGGAGGAGGAAAAGGAGGAGGAGAAGGAGGAGGAGGAGGAGGAGGAGGAAAAAGAGGGGAGGAGGAGGAGGAGGAGGAAGACAAACATGGCGAGCTCGGGGCCTCATGGGGCGTGTTTTGGGCCTCTTGGTGGTCCTGGGGGCCTCTTGGGCGCCCCGGGGGGCCTCTAGGGGCCTCTTAGGGGTATCTTGGTAGTCTCGTGGGGGCATATTGGAGCTTCCTTGGCGCCTCTTGGGGCCCTCTTCGGGCGTTCTTGGGAGCCTCGGGAATGCTCTTGGGGCCATCTTGGAGGAGATCGATCAAACATGAGGGGGTACTTAACTAGCATCGGCCCTTTAGAGTGCCTAAAGTCGCCTCTTGGGGCGCTCTTGGGCGTTATCTTGGGCCTCTCTCGGCGCTCTCTTGGGCCTCTCTTGGGGCCCTCTCGGGCTATCTTAGAGCCATCTTGAGGCCTCGGATGGCCATCGGACGCGAACGGGCGACGAGTCAAACATCATCATTGATGTTTCATATGTTTTTGAAGGATTGTGGCATCTTCGGGGCCTCATTGGGGAGCTCTTGTGGCCACTTGGAGCTGTCTTAGAGCGTTCTTGGGGCCTCTTGGAGCATCTTGGGAGCCATCTTGAGGCATCTTGAGGCATCTTGGGCTATCTTGAGCCATCCGGGAGATCATCTTGGGCTCTCCGAGGCGCTCTTGGAGCCGTCTTGGGTCATTTTGGACGCTCCAGCGCCTCGCGGGGCGCCCCGTCCAGGTCCAAGGGGAGGGGATGAGGGGGAGGGGTGGGCCCCTCCCCGAAGGGGAGGAAGGGGGGTGGAAGAGGAAACGTCCTAAACCACCTACGCCCAGAGGGCTCGTGGGATTTTAATTGCTTCCTAGCAGGCCCCACCCTCTCGTGGCCCCACAGCCCCAGTGCCCGTGAGAACCCGCCCTCGCCCCCCGTTCTGGCGCGCGCCCTGGCCAGGGCCGCGGGGCGGATCCACATGAGGCCCGGCGCACCAGAGAAGGCCCGTATGTTCTGAAGGTATCGTGTCTTGATAAGTCCCGTGGCAGTGTTTGGCTCGCGCAAAGGAGAGGCACGCATATGATGCGCAGTGCAGCTCAAGGTGACTCCAAGTGGTGCTGCACTCTGGGGTCGAGGCTGGCTGGCTGGTGTCCTTCGGTGCCCAGCCCATCTGTGCCAGCGAATCTCAGCTTATAGTTTCCGCCAGGGTGCTTTGGAGGCCCGTCGTGGCCCGCGGTGTTATTTTATGGTTTCTTGTGTCGCCAGGGCGCACAGGCAGTAACAGGTTAAAGCTGGAGCAACTGTTCGTGCATACGCGTACGCAGTTCGAGCTAACGTTCCATTTTGCGGGCGTAAGCTTCGAAGACGCACGAGAGTTGACAGCAGCGCGTCTGGCCCGTTAGCGAGGAGCACTACATGCTGCAAGCATCGAGCCTCCGTGTCGGTTGAAAATCCGTATGCGAGGACTTGTTACCGCCGTGGAAAATTGTCATCGTTTTGGAAGTTGCAGCGTGATGGGCCACGGATTCCGACGCATTGTTGCTGTTTAGTCGTAGCGACGTGGGGGGGGAACGAGAAGATGAGGATCAACTCGAATCGGCACGCTGCGTGAACTTTGCATTGGCAAGTAGATGCGTTGACGAGTTGACAGTGCCACGAATGACAAATGGCGCGCGGCGAAAATGGGGCGGCAGGTGTACGAGATGCAAGAGAGGATTGGCTTGACTATCCTAGAATTTGAAGGCCATCCCGCGCCCCTGGCCTCTGTCAGTAGCCCTGCCTCGTCTGCCAGACTGGTCGGACCGTCCCTTCTACCTTCTACCCAGAGTGAGACAACAGTGCCACGGTCAGGATAATGTAGTGGGGGTGGTGGCCGAGGAGGCTGATGGGGATGAGGGCGTTGGATTGTAAACAAGGGGAGGAGTATGATGACTAGTCGAGTTTGCCAGGTTGAACGAGCCGACGGGATGGGCGGAATGGGCGGGATGAGCACGCAAGTGCAGTCAATCAGAAGAGGGGGAGGCGGGTGGGAGGGGGCCCGTCCCAGGGCCATCCTGGGTGTCGAACTCACTGCCGTCGTGGAACGAGTTCGGGGCAGCGCGCGGGGCAGCCCGCTCTCCCCACAGCGCACCCCACGACGACAGCAACGACGAAGACGGGACTCCACCCTCCACCACGCACACTCCTTCCCTCGTGCACCCAACTCCCGCAGGTGGGGTAAGAGGAGCAACATCAAAGTCAGGATGACACATGAATTCACTGTCACAATCGAGGACGGAAGAGTCATCAAACACAGGCTCTGGGAGCACAGAGAAACGGAGATTATCGTCCAAATCAACCCGAGCAGGTGTACCACCAGTGGCTGGAGGGGCTCGAGAGGCAAGCACTGATGCCTCCGCCGCCGCGACCGCCTTCGGAGGTCCGCGGTATGCGGGAAACACCCCCCCCGACGGAGGCGGGACACGTCCTCACGCCCCTTCCTGGTAGGCGGTTCGCACTGACGGGACAATTGACGTCCATCAATTGTGGCGGTGAACCCGCACGCAGCGCAAAACTTCAATCCATAGCGAGCCCATTCGTGCAACGAGTGGCTCTCGTGGAGCCTGACGTCTCCAACCTCGCGCGCCCTCAGCACGGGAGATATTCCATCACCAGTGAACCGCACAAAGGACGCAGGGACTGAGGGAGCGGGCTCTAGGGCCGAGGCATGGCAAACAGACGAGGCGAAGGCGAGCAGCCTCGCTCGATGCACAATCTGCTGGCGCAGGGAGCACATCCACCGCTTGCTGCAACGGGAGAGGGAGTGCGACGAGGAGGCAATCACCAAATCCAGCCGAGATCTACGGTTAGTCCTAGGCTGGGACAGTCGCCAACCAAACTCTGGGGCAGCCTGCAAAGTGTCTATGAGCGCTCTCCTGGCTCGGCGACGGACCAAGGGGGCAATGGCGTCGTAATGATCAGTAAGCGGAATCGGGTGACGAATCGCAGTGTCCCGCCCCCTCCTCGCAGCCCACCCCGCCCAGACGTCAGCACAAGCGTTGGCGTGAAATAGGAAGGCCTGGACGGGGGTGGTGATACGGTCAGGCTCGGCCTCCAGATGCGAGGGAGTCCAGACGACATCCACGGACCCAGGGCCCCGTTTCTGCGCAGCCTGCCGCACTCGCACCCAGAGGTCTGCGTTGCAGCCAATGGGGCGTTGAGCGCGGCCAGCCCGCCAGCCATCAACCACAGGCTTACAATCGCAAACATAAGCGATATTGCCGACCGAATACTCGATACCCATGGCCAGCGCAAGGAGCTCAGATCGGGGCGCAGTCTGACGGCGGCCTGGGAGACAGGCAGCCACACCGCAGACGGGGATCCACATGGCCCCCGAAGGGTCCCCGTCCAAGGCGCGACGCATGACCACCACGGCTGCTCCGCAGCGTCGCCGTCGCTCGTCAGAATTGTGCTCCCCCCCTGACCCATCCCCAAACATATACCTATACGACCACCCTTCGGGTGATAAGGAGGTTCGGGGGGGGGAACCAACGTCTCACTCGATCGGTCTCACTATCGATCTCAGTATCGATCTCACTATCGGTCTCGCTCGATCGATCTCACTCGATCGATCTCACAAGCGATCTCGCTCGATCTATCTCATTCGATCGATCTCACAATTGATCTCACAATCGATCTCACAATCGATCACACAATCGATCTCACATTCGGTCTCAATATCGATCTCACTATCGATATCACAATCGCTCTCACAATCAACGTCATCATCATCATCATCAACATCATCAACATCAACATCATCACCAACATCGTCATCATCATGAGGGCCCCGTCATCATCATCATCATCATCATCATCATAAACATCAGCATCAACGTCAGCATCACCATCGGGACAACATCATCATCATCATCATCATCACCATCATCATCTCATCATCAACATCATCATCATCGGGACACAGTCATCGTCATCATCATCAGCAGCATCATCATAATCATCATAGTCGGGACACCATCATGATCACCATCGTTCTCATCATCAACATTATCACCAACATCGTCATCATCCTCGGGACACCATCATCATCGTGATCATCGCATCATCATCATCATCATCATCATCATCGACATCATCATCATCATCAACAACATCATCATCATTGGGGCACCATCATCATGAGCAACATCATCATCAACATCGTCATTATCATTATTATCATCATCGGGACACCATCAGCATCACCATCATCATCATCACCATCATCATCATCAGCATCATCATCGCGACACCATAATCATCATCTACATCATCATCAACATCATTATCGCCGGGACACCATTTCCATCAACATCATCATCACCAACGTCATCGGAATCATCATCATCATCATCATCATCATCATCATCATCATCATCATCATCATCATCATCATCGGGACACCATCATCGTCATCATCATCAACCTAATCATCATGAGCATCATCATCCTCATCATCGGGACACTATCATCATCATCGACACCATCATCAACATCATCATCTTCATCGGGACACCATCATCATCATCATCTCATCATCATCATCATCATCATCTCATCATCATCATCATCATCATCATCATCATCATCATCATCATCTCATCATCATCTCATCATCATCATCCTCGCGGGACACCGCGGGACACCGGCGGGACACCGCGGGACACCGCGGGACACCGGCGGGGCACCGCGGGCCCCCGGCCGCCCGGAAGGGAGTCATTTGGTCCGGCCGCGTCTCAGCCACACGGGACACCAGCGGGACACCGGCGGGACACCGCGGGCCACCGGCCGCCCGGAAGGGAGTCATTTGGTCCGGCCGCGCCTCAGCCACAGGAGACTTTCTCTCGCCCGCCCACGCAGCTTCGCCTCGCCCGCACGGCACGCACGAACACGAAACCGAAATCGATTTCCCGGTAGGGGGGCTCTCCGTTCCACTTCGATCTCACCCCCTCACCTCCGACAAAGGGGGGGTCCATCAGGGGTCGAGAGCTCCTTTAGCAAACACTGCCCGAGGAAAAGAGGGTCTCCAAAACCAAGGCCTTCTACACATTCAGGAATCGTGAGACTCACTGAGGTCAGGCCTCTCAACCAAGAGGACGGATCAGAATCAGCGTGACCGCAGCCGTGGGGGTGCTTGATCTGTCAGGAGGCATTGCCGTGGCGTTTGCGTCGCGCGGGTATCTCCTCGACGACGGCGATGGGGGACATGGCGAACGCATTCAGCTGCTCAGAGTCCCGCGCCCTCCGCGAGGCGGCGGGGGCCTCCACGCGGGGCGATGCGCGGTGCTACTTCGACCACCGCCGTGAGAACAGCACGGTCACAGTCGTGGCCTCGGGTGGAGAGCAGACCATGCGCGACCTCTGCGGGGCCTTCGTTGGCGACGCGGCGGCGGCGGTCTTTTTCGCCCGCGCCTTCGGGCGCCCCGTGCAGACGTGTCTCGCCAGCTGGAGGGGCCAGGCGCGGGCTGGCGAAGCCCCTCCTCCTCGTGCTCAGGATCACGCGGCGCGGTCGGAGCAGGAGCTGACATCTCCCGCGCCGCCTTCTATTCCAGAGTACACGCTTTGGCCGGGTGAGGGTGTGTACACAGCTGGGTTTTTTTCTTACAGACACCAGTGGCCCTGCCTTGCCAAGTCTTCGCTGACGGTGCGATAAAGACCCGCGTCGTGACCACTGCCGGGACCGCGCAGTGCACGTTGCAGTGCGCGCGCGAGCAGCTACAGGCAGCGCTGGGCGCGGATGGCTACCCGCACAATCCAGGAAAAACCAGCGTGTCTCCTTCCTGTGTTGTTCCGTCTCCAAGGCTCAGTGCGCGGCCGTTTTTGGAGATCTGGCCGGGCCAAGTTCGACGGCGTCTCCCCGGGCGTTCGCCAGACGCCCATCCACGGGGGCCCGGGGAAAACTTCAGAGGCTTGGCGGCCCGCAGGGGCTAATATTCCATGGGGCGCTTCGGGGGCAAGAATCGTGTCTGACGGCTTGCGCGGACTGTCTCCGGGGCCGTGGTGCAGGGGGCGATATCGTCTAGGCGCGGCGCAGCGGTTGCCCCGGGGGCCCAGGGGCTTCGTCTGGACAGGGTGCTCGCGGGGCTCGCCAGGAAGATTTTTGGGGGGATCCGCCTGCCAGAAGATCCAGGTGCTCGATGAAAATGGAAGTCCAGTTCTTGGCGAGACAGGTCAGCCCGCGATGAAGTACCGCGCGCTCGCAGATGCATCCGTCCTTCGTCGCGTTGGCATCGCTCCGGCGAGCGTGGGGTTGGTCTCAGTCGGAGCTCCTGGAGTCCTGATTGTTCTCGGGCCCCGTGGGGGCCCCGTATCCCGGGCTGTCCGTCAAGGCGCTCTTCGTGGGCGATGGCTTTCGGGGGCAGTTTCTTGGTCTCGATCCAGGGGCGCTGCGCGCCGGGGCCAGGGCCGTCTGCGCTCCGCCACCCCCGGGCCTTTGCGGATCCTCCTCCTGGCGAATGCCCAGCTGACCCACGAGGGCCCCCCCTTCTCGCTGGGGCTCTCTGGGCGCGCGAGCTCAAGAGCGGCCAGGGCTCGGTCTGCGGGGGGTCCTTCTTGAACCGAGAGGCGATGCTCTCGCGCCGTCGCTTCTCCAGGAATGTCTGTCATGCGCGTCGCTCGCTCCTTCCCGCGTTGGCGGTCGCGAGCGAGTGCGCATTTTGCCGCGGTTCAGGGCTAGGCGGATCGCCCGGAAAAAGGCGGTTCAGGCTGTGCTTCGGGGGGGTGCCCGACCTTCGGCGCGCCCCTCAGCGACGTCGGCGATGGGGGGGACGAACTTCGACATCTACTGTGGGCATTCGGGGCCGTCTTCGGATCGAGAGGAACCCTGCAGGCATCTTCGAGCACGCGCCCCGAGGGCCCCGATCCATCGCCGCGGTGCATCGGCTGGGCCAGGGGGCGCTCGCGACGGCCGGGCGGTCTTGCTCGGGCGGGCCCGGCGGTTGAGGGGGCTCCCGCAGAGGCCGCTCTTGCTCGGCCCGCGCCGCCCGCCGGCGCGGCGGTCGCTGGGCGCGCCGAGAGGGCCGGGGGCCGCCCGCCCGCCCAGGCCCGGGCCGCGAGGCCACGAGGCGGAGGAGGCGCGGCAGCCATCCAGAAGACCGGCGGCCATTCCTGTGGGCCCCCTAGCGGACGCCGTGGAAAGATTGCCACCGATGGGCTCGCAGATGGCGGCGAGGCCGATGCCGACCCTGATGGGGGCGGCGCTAGTCAAATCGCACTGCGCGCGCGGCTATCGGCCGCGTTCACGACGGCACTGTTGGACGACAGTTGCGCGCTGGCGAAGACGGCGCTCCTGGCCGGCAGGGCGCGCGTAGAGGAGGCGGCCATGATGCGCAGCGGGCCGGCAGCGACCGCTTCGGCACAGAGGATGGGCCCAGCGAGCGTGCAGATCTTCCTGGTAGTGGCCAAGGCAATGTCGGGGGCGGGCGAGAAGGTCGGCGCCGAGAGTGTCAAAGCGTGGGCCGAGCAGCCCCTGGAGCTCGAACAGCTCAACGGCATGAGCGACTTGGCGATATAGATCGTAGGTTTGCGAGTGTCCAGCGCGCGAGGGGGGGCTCGGCGAAGACGGTCTATTCGTTCTCGGATCAGCAGCTCAGCAGAGCGTCCACGAGTTCTGTGGAACAGCTCGGGGGGGAGGCAAAGCAAGGAATGGCTCCGCGGTCGCGCGGCGAGATGGCGATGCAGCTGGTGCTCGACGAGCTGGAGCTGCGAGTTCTCAGTCGGGGGGTGACGACATATCGCAGCTGCGTGATGGAGAGGGCATCGAGCGAGCTGCGGAGGGAAGTGCGCGGCGTTAAAGCCTGGGATGCGGATGTCAGACCGCGGAATGGAGAAGCCAGATGACGGCGGCTGGCCGGGCGACGTCGTTGTCGACCCGGAGGACGCTGTCGTCAATTGCGCGCGCCAGGAGCGCGACGGTGATTCCGCAAGGAAAGATTTCAAGCGTGCGCTTCCCTTCGGCACCGCCGAAGGGAAGGGCCGCCTCTCGGACCAGGGCGCCCGCTGGCGACGCCCGGGCTCGCCGCCCCGCTGCCGCCGCAGGGCAGGGCCCCCCTCCTTCCTCCGCGCTTCCTCGTTCGAGCCCCCCTTCGCCTCGCGCCCGCCTCTCTCCTTCGAAGCGTTCGTATCTTACGCCGCGAAGTTTAGGGGATCGACGTGTCGATGTTGGGGCTCGAAGTGGCCCCGGCTTGTCGGATTCGTTCCCTTTGAAGTTCGGGTTTTTAGGGGCCGTTCAGCAGTTTTTTTGTTGGTGGCCGCGTGGTCGAGCGCAGACAGTTCGGGGCCCCCGCGCGTGGCGCGGGCAATCTTAATGGCCCGCGGGCTTCAGCGCACCATGGCTCGCCCATCGTCGAGCTCGTTTGACGGAGCTGTAGTCGCGGCGTTGCCTCCGACGTCGGCGCGAGATCGATTCGCCGCCGCCGCCGCCCCCTCCTCTTGATCCCTTCCTGCTGCTGTTCCACCTCCGAACACTGGCGCACTAGCGCAGAGCAGGGGCGCCCCGCGCGCGGCCCGACGTGGCGTCGGCGGCTGCCAGTTGCAACGGATGTTGTCTTTTGCCTGGCGGGGGCGCGCGCGCACTCTTCTTGTCGCATTGCTTTTGCGAGTTGCCGCCGCGAACGAACGCGGTGATCACGCAGTTTGGCTGGCGCGTGCTCATGCGTTGAGATGCTTGCGCTTCGTGGGCAGCGAGATCGGACGCCCCCTGCGCAGGCTGAAATTGCATCGCGCACGGGCCGCTCGCCCAACATGTCGCGCCCAGGTCCTGCGTTGCCCTCGCTCTGGCGCCGCGCCGCGTGCGCCCCGTGAGTGCGCGCGGTATTGAACGCGGGGGCCCCGCCAGGGGTTCCGCCTGCATTTGTTTCGACAGCTTCGAGCGGTCGCAGCGAGAAAGGTCGGGTGGTAGCGAGCATGCGCACGCGGCCGCAGCGCCAGGCAAACTCGCCGCGATCGCTTCTAGCGCCCGCGCGGACGTAGAGCGGGTCTTGTTTCGTTCGGGGGTTCTTGCTTGAGCGCCTCGCGCGTTCGTTTCGAACGTGCCTCGCGGTCATCGTGGCAGACGTCAGGCGGCATTGGCGATGCGGTCGTTGCCGCAGCGTTGCGCGCGTCCGTCTTGCATGTGCCCAGCGCTTTCGCGTGCGAGTTGTAGACGCTTGAAGTAGCCCCGCCCGCCCATCCAGAAACGATGCTTCGGCGCGTTGCGCTGGCCAGGCATGTGGGACCTCTTGTTGCCTCCTGGGTGCCGCTTGGGAGTCTTTGGGCGGCGTCTTGGGGGCCTCTTGGGGCCCGCTCGGGCGCTCCTCAGGGCCATCTCGGCCCTCAAAAGTTTTTTTTTGGGGTATTAAAGGAATTGGAAGCGCGCCAGTGGCTGGCCCTGAATACATTCAAGGGTGCGTGCGTGTGCGTGCGTTTGTGTGTGTGTGCGTGTGCTCGCAGAGCCCCCTCCCCCCACCCCCCTCCCCCCCCCTTCAGAGAGGGGCGAGATCTTCGACCCCCCCCCCCGCCCTTCCCCCCTTTGGCGCCGGAAAGGGGCGCGCCCCCCCCCCCCCCCCCCCTTCCTTTCCTCCCTTTGCGCCGGGCAGGGGGCTGGGGAGGGGGCCTCTTTTGTAGCGAGTAGAGAGTTGAGTGCTTTGAGTAGCGGTTGGTGAGTAGTGGGTCTTTGATAGTGAGTAGTGCGCAGTGAGTCGTGAGTGGTGAGTAGTCAGTAGTGGGTAATGGGTAGTGGTAGTAATCAGTAGCGCGCCGAGGTTTGTGGGAAGTGAGTAGTGAGTAGTGGGTAGTGAGTAGCGGGAAGGAAGAAGTGAGTATGGAATTGTGAGTAGTGGGAAATGGGTAGTGTGTAGTGAGTAGCGCCTAGTGGGTGGTAAGCAGGGAGTAGGGATGAGCGAGCAGATAGTAGCGAATAGCCAGGAGTGAGTAGTGAATAGTGAGTAGTGCGTAGTGAGTAGAGAGTAGTGAGTAGTGCGTGGTGAATAGCGAGTAGCGAGTAGCGCGTAGGGAGTAGCGAGTAGGGAGTAGCGCTTAGTGGGTAGTGAGTAGCGAGTAGGGCGTTGTGAGTAGTGAGTAGTGAGGAGGGAGTAGCCAGGAGTCAGTAGTGAGTAGCGAGCAGGGAGTAGTGCGTAGCGAGTAGGGAGTATCGAGTAGTGAGTAGTGAGGAGTGAGTAGCGTGTTGTGAGCAGTGAGTAGAGAGCAGTGAGTAGTGAGTGGTGAGTAGCGGGTAGCGAGTATCGAGTAGGGGGTAGCGCGTAGGGGGTAGCGAGTAGTGAGTAGTGAGTGGCGAGTAGGGCGTTGTGAGTAGTGAGTTGTGAGGAGGGTGTTGTCAGGAGTAAGTAGTGAGTAGTGAGTAGGGAGTAGTGCGTAGCGAGTAGGCAGTAGCGAGTAGTGAGTAGTGGATAGGGGGTAGGAGTTGCGAGTAGTGAGTAGGGGGTACTGAGTAGACAGTAGTGAGTAGTGAGAGGCGAGAAGTGGGTATTGAGTAGCCGGTTGTGAGTAGGGATCAGCGAGTAAAAACTACTGAGTAGCGAGTCGTGCTTACTGAGTAGTGAGAAGCGACGTGCGACTACTGACTAGTGAGTAGGGAGTAGTGAGTAGTGAGTAGCGGGTAGTGCGTATTGGGGAATGACTATGTCTTACTGGCTAGCGAGTAGCGGATCGTGAGTATTGGTTCTTGGCAATTCGTAGTGGGTAGTGAATTGTTAGTTCTCATTCGTATGTGGTGGATCGTGTTTAATGGGTAGTGAGTTGTGCTTAGTGAGTAGTGCGTAGTGGGCAGTGAGTAGTGCTTAGTGAGTAGTGAGTATTGAATACGGGGTAGTGAGTAGTGAGGCGGGAGTAGTGAGTAGGGACTAGGGAGTACTGAGTAGTGAGTAGTCGGAGCGTAGTGAGTAGTCAGTAGTGGGTAATGGATAGTGCGTATGGGGCAGCAAGTAGGGCGTAGGGAGTAGCGAGAAGTGAGTAGTGAGCAGCGAGTACTGTGTAGGGAGTAGCTTGTAGCGAGTAGTGGATAGTGAGTAGTGAGTTGTGGGCACTGAGTAGTGAAGTGTGAATAGTGGACAGTGGTTAGTGGGTCGTGAGTAGTGATTTGTGATTAGCGAGTAGTGGGTAGTGGGTAGGGAGTTGCGACTAGAAATTCGTGAATCGTGAGTCGTGAGTAGTGAGTAGTGACTAGTGAGTAGTAGCGACTAGTGGCTAGTGAGTAGGGAGTAGTGAGTAGTGAGTAGCGAGTAGTGCGTAGTGGGTAGTGACTATGTCCTATTGGGTAATGTATAGCGGATAGTGAGCAGGTGGTTTTGGGCAGTGCGTAGTGAGTAGTGAACTGTGAGTTCTCAGTAGTAAGCTGTGGATAGTGGTCAGTGAGTAGTGAGTAGTGCGTAGTGAGTAGTGAGTAGTGGGCATTGAGTAGTGTTTAGTGAGTAGTGTGTGTTGAGTACTGGGTAGTGAGTAGTGTGTAGTGAGTCGGGAGTAGTGACGAGGGAGTAGGAAGTATTGAGTAGTGAGTAGTGGGAGCGTAGTGAGTAGTGAGTATTGGGTAATGAATGATGCGTATTGGGTAGCGAGTAGGGCGTAGGAAGTCGCGGGTCGTGAGTAGTGAATAGTGCGTACTTTGTAGGGAGTAGGATATAGCTTGTAGCGAGTAGTGGATAGTGAATACTCTGTTGTGGGCAGTGAGTCGTGGGTAGTTAATTGTGAGTAATGAGTGCGGGGTAGTGGTTAGTGAGTAGTGAGTAGTGATTCGTGATTCGCGAGTAGTGGGTCGTGAGTTGTGTTAAGTGAGTATTGAGTAGTGGGTAGTGAGTAGTGAGTAGTTTGTAGTGAGTGGTGAGTAGTGGGTAGGGAGTAGGGATTAATGAGTAGTGCGTCGTGGGTAGTGAGTCGTGGGTAGTGAGTAGTGAGTCGTGAGTCGTGAGTAGTGAATAGTGAGTTGTGAGAAGTGAGTAGTGTGTAGCGAGCAGTGAATTGTGGGTAGTGAGTAGTGCGTAGTAAGTAGTGGGTGCTGTTGGGAGAGGGGTTGGGGTTAGGGTTAGGGGTTCGGGCAAGGGTGAGGATTAGTGTTAGGGGTGGTAGGGGCTGGGTTCCGGAAACCGGGGGCGCCGTGGCGAAAAGGAGGGGATCGAATTTGGCGGCCAAGGGGGGGGAGTGGGGGAGGTTCGGACCCCCCCCCCTTGAAAGTGGGGAAGGGGTTCCCCGACGACGGACGGGAAAGGGTGGGAGAGGGGGGGTTCCCCGACGACGGATCGGGAAAGGGGTGGAGGGGGGGGTTCCCGACGACGGATCGGGGAAAGGGGAGGGGGGTCCCCCCCCCCCCCCTGGGTTCATCCAGCGGCGCGCATTGTTTGAAAGGCCTTCTCTGGAACATCTTGGATGGTTTCGATCAAAGACGGGCGGTCCTCAATCAGCATCTCCCGTCTGAAGCCCCAAAGTCGCTGCTTGGGGCCCTCACGGAGATCTCTTGGGCGCTCTTGGGGCCGTGTTGAGGCCATCTTGGGTCCCTCTTGGGGTCATATTCGGGCCATCTTGTGGCCTCGGGATCCCATTGGAAACGAGAGGGCGAGATGGCCAACACCATTGCAATCCATTCGTTTTTGGACGAATGCTGGTCCTGTGGGGGCCTCCTTGGGTGTCTCCGTGGCCACTTGAGGCCATCATGGGGCCCCTTGGAGGTGTCTTGGAGGCCATCGTGGGCCAACTTGGACCACAGTGCGGCATCTCGGAGGCCATCTTCACGAATCAGGTGCCATTTCGGAACCCACATAGACCAAACGCATCTGGAAGATACACCCGAAACGCCATCATCTTTCAAAACCTTTGTTTTGCGTCGAATGTGTTTCTTGATAAAATATCGGCGTACGTACTCGATTAGCGCCCCCACACCTCCCCCTTGGGCCCCAATCGTCGCCTCTTGGGCCCCTCTTGGGCCATATGCCATATTGGACCCTCTTGGAGCCGTCTTGAGGCCCTGGGAGCCCATCGGAAGTGAAAAGGTGAGTTGGCTGAAGGCATGATTTTCCCAAGTCAGGTGTTGAGGGATTTGGGTCTCTTGGGGTCTCCTTGAGAGGTTCCGAGGCCACTTGGACCCGTCTTGGACTGTTCTCTTGGTGCATAATGGACGCCATGTTGAGCGATCTTGCATTTTCTTGGGCCATCTTGTCGGTGATCGTGGGCTCTCGGACGCCCTCTTGAAGCCATCTTGGGCAATGTTGGACGCTCCACAGTCCCGCGGGGCGCCCTGTCCAGGTCCAGGGGGAGGGGCAAACCCCTTCCCGAAGGGGAAAAGGGGGGTTGGATGAGGAAACGCTCTAACCCACTCACGCCCTGACAGGGTTGGTTGGATTTAGTGTTTCGCTGTTGAAGCCCAGGGCTGTCCTGCCCGGCTGCGCGTATGTTGTTTCAACCGTGTGTAAGTGGTACACATGGTGTCGTGCCGCCCTTTTCACACCGAGACTCTTAATAATGAGCAGACACCTAAGCATGTGCCACAGTTTCATGGGTGTAGGGTTGTGGATTTCCAGACTTGTTGTTCGTTTGAGACGTACTCAACGCGAAATGGAAATAGCTATGCACATGGAAGGCGGATCCGTTTCAAACGGGGGTTCTCGTTAGACGTTTCCTTGATGTGATGGATCCTACATGTCCGCATCCTCATAGTTAGCTAGAAGGATGTATGACTTCGAAGTGGTGTCTTCGCCTGAATGACAGGCCCACCTTCATTTTTCTTCGAAAGGGGACATCTTCCTCCGCGAGTAAAACGTTCGTAGGGACTTGTGATCGGCGTCGCCCCAACATACTAATATTATGTGTGCGTCGCCCCCCCCCCACACACGGGCGACGCGCGAACCGAGCAATCTTTTAGTATATGCTCCGTGTCGGGCGTGTTCTAGCCATACCTCTCGGGAAGCGATATACTACAAGATGGTTGTACCATATGTTCGGGTCGGGCGAACGCCTCCAAGGAGGACATTTAGTACTAGTATGTCCTTGTGTGTGTCATGTGAGGGGGGGGACTTGGAGCGGGAGGGTGGATGGCAGCATCGTCGATGCATCCCGCGTTTCCTTTGGTACTCCCCGCCCTCGCTCTTGCTTCTTCGTCTCCTCTGCCGCCGTTGCCCCCCCCTTCCTCGTGCGTGGTCTGCTCTTCTGTGTTCTCCTGCTCGAGGCCCTCACGAGGGAGTGGGGACGGAGAGGAGGAGGAGGAGGAGCAGGAGGAGGAGGAGGAGGATCATGTGACAGGCAGGAGGAAGGAGAAGAGACGCGGAGGAGGATGTGGAGGAGGACGAGGCGGAGGACGAGGCGGAGGGAGAGAGAGCGGTGGGAGGTCTTCCGCAGGCGGCCTGAACGGGATCCAGGGCAGATGGGTCTGAGCGTCGCGCCGCATCGCCGATGCACCGCTGATGCGGCGCCATCCGCAGCCAGATCTTCCCCGTCCCAAATCCAGCGATGCATCAGCGACGTGGTGCGATCTTCCGCCCTCGTTTATTCCGGCGCCGCTGGGAGGGCCCCCCTGCCGTCCCTCGGGGCGAGAGACAGGGGTATGAAAAGAATGGGTACAGAGGTCTACAGCAGCTACTATCCATTTTGAACAGGACTCGTTGTCGGTGTCGCCGTGGACGGTGTCCATGTGAGACAGGAAGCCGCCTCCCCAACAGCGGCCGCTGTTGGGTTGGGACAACATGTCTTGTTGGGCATTGTACCCATTTTTGTCCGTACCCACCTCGGACACCCTGAGCCACCCCCCGCCGCCCTTCCTGCTTCCCCTGCCGACACCGCCAGGGGTGGGGGAGGCAGGGCAGACGGCCCCCGGAGGCGGGCCTCAACGAACCTCTGGGCCTGTCAAGGGCGGTCTGAACGCCCCAACCCTGTGGCGCGGAACGCCCTTGGGGGAACCGCCATATGCGGCGCGGGGCGTCCAAGGTGGCACTGGACTGCCTCAACGCGGCCCTGGATCGGCTAAGACGACCTCCGAGATCTCCGACGTAGTCCGAGCTTCCGAGCTCGTTCGAGAGGATCCCCCAGCATGCCTCCACTGAGGCCCCAGCCCCACTCCAGGCGGCGCGAGGTGTGGTGTTGGCGCTGAAGCGTTTTGGCTCTAGCATCCGAGCCCGAGGATGTCGGACACACGCCACGCGGATCTGCCGGACGCTCTTGCGCGGCCGTTGGCGGCCGATGCAGCTGCGCGCGGCGACCGCGACGCGGAGGCCCTGTCGCCGTTCTCGCCGAGTGCGCCAGGCATGCGCGAGAGGACGAAAGTGATGAGGATGTTGACGCTGATGATGATGATGATGATGATGATGATGATGATGATGATGATGATGATGATGATGATGATGATGATGATGATGATGATGATGATGATGATGATGATGATGATGATGATGCAGAGACTTGTCCTCTGAACGTGCAGGAGATGAATACACAGAGTCCGATACGTTTCGCTCAAGCCTTTTTCTCCTCAGGGAGCACCTGACACGTATGCGCCCTCCCGCCCTGCGGCTGCCATCGTGGACACTTGTCTGCATTTGGTGTGCTCTGGACGCGTGGCAGCCAGGCTTGCTGCGCTCGGGCGGCGGAGGCGGCCCGCCCGACGACTGGGACAGTCGGGCGGCCCTGGCTGCCCAGCGGGCCGCCGAACGCGGCGCCCAGCTTGCCGCGGCGCGCGCGGCCAACCTCAGCCGGTGCCACGCCGCGCTGGACGAGGTGCAAGTCGTGTTGACCAACCTGTCCGCGGAGCTGGCCGAGCTCCGCATCCTGCAGGCGACGCCGTCCGAGCTGCACGAGGAACCCGACACGCTTCTGTGGCACGCGATTGGGGTGGTGCTGACCGCGGCGCTGACGCAGTGTGGGACGTGCCTCGTTGCCTGGCGTCGTCGCGATGGCCCTCCTGCCCGCCAACCTGAGCCTCTTCCTGAGCGACGGGACCGCCGCCGAGGCGGCGGAGTTCTTCAGTGAGCTGGTGCCAGGACGGGTTGTCAGCTTCTACTACGAGGATGACCCGAGCATATGGCACGAACGACTGCTGCTGTGGCCGTACCCAGGCGCTTTTCCCAACACCTGCTGGAGCTGCCTCACGCCTGACGGCGATGTGTATCCCGAGGAGATGGCGGCTGGGCCCGACGGCGATGGTCCGAGCCGCGTCTCCCTCACGATCGGGGCGACTCCTGCTGCTGTTCGCCCACCAGGGCGAGTCTACAGATTTCGTGAATATCCTGCCGACGACGACATGATCGACCTCCTGCGGGACGCTCGCCTGGCTGGCCGCAGCGCCGGCTTGCGCGAACCCGAGCCGACGACCTTCATGCGCGACGGCGGCCGACCCTCCAGGAGCATGACGGTCAGCCTCAGCGACGTGCCTGGCTTCCTGCGCCGCACGCGGGGCAAGGGTCCGTCCGCTGCCGTGCCGCGCGGCCCGCCCCCTGGCCTGCCTGTGGCCCCGCCCCCGCTGGATGCTGCGGGCGCCGAGCCAGGGGCGCTTGCCGACGGCGAGGTCGGGGGCACTCCGACCCCGAGGGACGGCCCTGGCGCAGTCGTGCTCACGGACGAGCGGGCCGCACCGCCTGGGTCTGCATGGATCGTGATGAAGACGATCCCCAACGAGTGCCAACAGCTCGACGAGGTCGTCCCGAGGGCGGGCGACGTGATTTGGGGGGAGAGCGGACTCTACAGCACGACGGGCGGCTTCATTGTCCCGATCGAGGTCCACCCTGTCCCGCTGTCTGCCGAGGTGTCGGACAAGCTGGCGGACGACGACGCGCGGCTCCTCGGCCCTCTCCAGCGCACGCGGGAGGGCCGCAGGCACCGCGACTTTCGTGATGCGGTGTCGGCCATGAGACAGGAGCAGCATGACGATTTCCCGCTCGTCGGCGAGCGCAGCTTCAAGTGGCTGTGCGACTACATCGTCGACCATGGGGGCACACCTGATGGCCGCCGCACCAAGTGGATGATGGAGAGCGGCTGCACGAAGGACTCGGCGGCTGCGCACATCCACGATCTGCTCGGCTTCGCCATCGAGATGGCCGTCACCTACGACCAGGTCGACGGCTCCAACCTCGCCATCATGGAGGTGGTCTCACGGGCCTACCAGCTGATCGAGGAGACCATGGGGGGCATGAAGATCGAGGGCGTCGAGCACTACATCGGCCGCCAGAAGCAGAGCGCCCGCCGCGGCGTCGCGACGGCGCCGGGGGTTGCCAAGCACGCCACCGATCAGCTCGCCAAGGAGACGGAGATCCAGAAGCAGAGGCGCAAGGCGCGCGAGGAGAAGTCTGCCCAGTCGGGCAAGAAGGACAAGGGGTGACCTGGGGTTGGCGGTCGGGAGGTGGCTCGACCCGATCGCCTCATTTTGTGAGCCAGTTTTGTGGACATCCTGATGCCCAACCTCCTGGCGATGGCATGCTGCCCTTTGCTGTGTCCGCGTCGCCGATTTCCTCATCTCCCCCGCCTGGACTATCCCGTTCGGTTCGGGCTCGCCTTTCTCGCGCCCTGTTGATCGAGGAGCGTATTCGGGACACCGTGGAGTGCCTCAACTTGCTTGGGCTACGCCGCACCGCGGGTCGCGCCAGAGCGCCTCTCACATCTGGATGTTTTGCTACATCGACGTGTTCGAGGGCTGCATCGTGATATGGCTGCCCCTCCGAGCACGTCGGCCCAGGAAGCCTGCTCAGAGCTTTTGGGCCGCCCGTCTCTGCACTGCGACACGGCTAACGACTTGCCGCTGAGGCCCTACGCTCCGCACCTCGTGAGCTGGCCCGAGTTGGGAAACGAGCCTCAGTGGCTCGCGGATCGGCTGGGGACAAGCGAACGATGCTCTCTCTTGGACCTCGACCATGCTTTGCTGCTGCCGCCACCGAGCTTCGACGAGGCCGTGGAGACAGAGGGGAGGCCCACGTTGTACATGGACCCTGTGCTGGAGCGGAACAGGCCGCTCCACCTTGATTTCATCCAGTCTGGCATCTCGCGGGGCGTCTCCGTCTTAGGGGAAGAGAGGGCCGAGGACGTCTCCGCCTTCTTCGTGGCCAAGAAGGGCGAGCGGATCAGGATGGTGCTGGACTGCAGGCGTAGCAACCAGCGTTTCCAGCCCCCTCCATCGGTCAGCCTGTTCTCCGCCGCGGGGTTCGCGGACCTCGAGGTGCCGAAGGACACGCCCCTCTACTGCGCGGGGGTGGACGTCCAGAACGCGTTCTACCAGCACAAGCTGCCAGCCTCCCTGCGGTCGTACTTCTTCTTGCCGAAGGTCACCGCGGGCGAGCTCGGCATCGGCAGGCTTGACGGGCGGCGTGTCCCGCCCTGGGCCTGCCTCTACCCACAACTTGCCGTTGTTCCCATGGGGTGGAGCTGGGCACTCTTTTTCGTTCAGAAGGCTCACGAGCGGACGCTGGACCTGCGCGACGCCCTGAAGCCCGAGCTGCGGGCGGTCGACTTCGTGCCCGTTCCCAGCCCGCTCAAGGAGCCCATCCACTCGCTGCACGTCGACAACGTGCTCGTGGTCGGCACCGACCGCGAGGCCGTGACCAGGGTCAGGCGTGAGGCCTCCAAGGCGCTGGAGGGCTCCGGCCCTGCCGTCCATGACGAGACCGATGCCGCCGAGAGCATGGCCATGCTTGGCGGGCAGCTGCATGGATCGCCTGCTCGCGCCACCTTGGCGCCACGGAGGTTCTGGAAGCTGTGCATGGGGCTCGGCTACTTGGTTCAACGGCGCCCCCGCGTCACCAGCCGTGACATCGAGCACGTCGTCGGCCACTGCACGTTCGCCGCGCTGTGTCGGCGCGAGAGCCTGAGCTGTTTCATTAGATTGCAACTCATGGGAGCCTATTTTCAAATGGTCGTTCGTCCCGGGCGGAGCAAATGGCAGCAAACGACATAACAGGCAACATATTATGCGCTCCGTCAGGACGAAACGAGGAGGAGGAGGAGGAGGAGGAGGAGGAGGAGGAAGACGCGGATAATGAGAAGGAAAAGGAGGACAAGGGGAAGGAAGAGGACATGAAAGATGGACGGGGACAAGGAGGAGGCGGAGGAATACCAAGAGGAGCATGAGGAGGGCGATGGACGAAACATAAGAGGACGGCGAGGAAGGGGAGGGTCGGGGGGGGGACGGGGAGGAGGACGAGGAGGGGGGAAGGAAAAGGGGGACGAGGAGAAGAACAGGAAGAATTGGGCATGGAAGGTTGGGGAGACGGAGGGGGAATAGGATAAGGAAGCGGGAGGGGGGGAATTATAATATGTAAGAAGAGGAGGAGGAGGAGGAGGAGGAGGAGGAGGACGCGGGTGACTGGATGGGTGAAGAAGAGGATATTGAGGACGAGGACGAACAGAAGGGGGAGGAGGAGGAGCAGGAGAAGGAGCAAGGGCAGGAGAAGGATATCTACTCTTCGTCCTCCTCCTCCTCTTCCCACTCAGGTATGCCTGCGCTGTTTTACGCCCTGCGCTGACTTGGGTCGCGCGCGCGTCTCTCGCTTCCTCCCTCCTGTGCCGCCTCGTTGTTTTGGCACGTGTTTTGCTTGCTCCTGGCGGGGGCTGGGCCGACGGTGGGTCGGTGGGTCGGCCGAGTTGTTGTGGCCACGCTGCTTTTTTTTTGCTTGCGTCTGTTTCTCCGCCGTTTGCCTTCCTCCTGGTCGCTCTTGCAGGTTTGGTACCTTGGCATTCTTCATTTGCAGGTGGTGGCGCAACCCTGCTGTTGTGAGTGTTGGTGATTCGGCTGTCTCCGGAGAAATAAAAAAATGCTGCTCCTCCTCCTCCTCATCCCCCTCCTTCTCCTCCCGCTCCTCCCCTCCTGCGGTTCTTTCGTGTTCCTGCTGCATCCTCCTCTTCCTCCTCCTCCTCCCCCTCCTCCTCCTCCTCTTCCTCCTCCGCCTCCCAGTCCACGGCTTCCTTCCCTGTCATGTCCTCCTCCTCCTCCTCCCTGCTCGCCCCCCTCCTCCCTCCTTCTCCTCCTCGTCCTCCTCTTCTTTCTTTTCCTACTCCCTGTTCCCGTCCCCTTCAACCTCATCTTCTCCTCCTCC
Organism: Prorocentrum cordatum; assembly: GCA_963575745.1. Classification (NCBI taxonomy): domain Eukaryota; class Dinophyceae; order Prorocentrales; family Prorocentraceae; genus Prorocentrum; species Prorocentrum cordatum. The sequence continues at coordinate 104,000 of CAUYUJ010022517.1, forward strand.
TCCTCCTCCGTCTCCTCCTCCTCTTCCTCTTCCTCCTCCCCCCCCTCCTCCTCCTCCCCCCCCCCCCCCCCCCCCCCACACACACACACAACACACGCACACACGCACACCCACACACACGCAAACACACACACCACACACACACACAACACACACACACACACACACACACACACACACACACACACCACCACCACCAGCCCTCCTCATCCTCATCCGCCTCCTCATCAGCATCCCCCACCTTCTCCTCCTACCCCTCCTTTTCCTTCTTCTCCTCGCTCATATCATCCTCTTTATCCTCCTCCTCATTCCTCCTCCTTCTCCTCCTTCTCATCCTGCTCCTCCTGCCCCCCCTCGTTCCCTGTCCCTTCGCCCTCTTCCGTCGTCCTCTTCCACGTATTTGTGTTTCGATAGGCTTCCTCCTCTTCCTCCTCCTCCTCCTCCTCCTCCCCTCCGACCCGTCCTCTTCCAGCGTCCCCCCCTTCCTCTTCTTGGTCCCCCCCATCCCCTTCCACTTCCTCATCGTCCTTCGCGCCCCCTTCTTCTTCTTCTTCTTCTTCTTTCGCCTCCTCATCCTTTTCCCTCCCATGTCCTCTTGCCTCTCCTCCTCCTCTCCCCTCCTCCTCCAGCTCCTTCTCTTCTTCCGTCTCCTCTTCTCCGCCTGCCCCCCATCCTCCTCCGCCTTCTCCTCTCCTCCATCCCCGTTCCACTCTCTGCCCCGCTCCTCCTCAATTCTTGACGCTTCGCGCATCCCCGCCAGCCCATCCAGAAACGATGTCCAGGCAAGTTGAAGAGATCAGGGAAGTGGGGGAGCAACGAGAGGGGCAGCCGATCCGTGCAAAAGATGAGGCGGAAGAGGAGGCCAGATGGATAGATGGGGGGGTGGCGAAGAACCGAGCGAAGGAGGGATGAGGAGAATGATGACGCTGGGTGGATGGTTGAATGCCGTTCGGACGCCCCTTTGGAAGCCTTTTGGAAGCCTCTTTGGGCGCCTTGGGGGTCTCTTGGCGGTCAATGGGGGCTCTTGGGCGTCTTGGGTGCTTCGGGGGGGGCCTCTTGAGGCCGCTTGGGGTCCTCTCGGGGGGCTCGTGGGGGCCTGTTGAAGGCCTCTTGGGGCCTCTTGGGGGTCTCTTGGAGCTTCATGGCGGCCTCTTGGAGCCTCTTGGAGGCCTCTTGGAACTATCATGGGAGCCTCTTGGAGCCTCTTGGGGCCGCTTGGGGCCCTCTTGGGGGCCTCTTGGAGGCCTCTTGAGGCCATCTTGGCGCCTTTGGGGGTTCCCTAATTAACCCTGCCCATCGGGAGCTACCAAAATAGCCGCCTGGACCCCTCTTGGGGCCGTCTTGGGGCTCTCTTGGGCCCCTCTTGGGGCCTCCTTGGCCCCTCTCGGAGCCAGGTTGAGGCCTCAGATGGCCATCGGAAGCGAAAAGGCGAGAAGCCGAAAATCATTGGCTTTCCTTAGGTTTTTGAAGGATTGTGGCTTCTTGGGGGGCCTCCTTGGGGAGATAATTGGCCTCTTGGAGCTGTCTTGGAGCGTTCTGAGAGCGTCTTGGAGCATCTTCGGAGCCATCTTGCGGCATCTTAGGCTATCTTGGGCCATCTTGCAAGTCATCTTGGACTATCCGAGGCGTTCATGCAGCCATCCTGGGCCATCTTGGACATTCTGACCGCTCGCGACCGGGCCCGTCCAGGTCCAGGGGAGGGGTTAGGGAGAGGGGTAAACCCCTCCCCGAAGGGGAAGCAGGGAAGATGGAGGAGGAAACTCCCTAAACCACCTACGCCCAGAGGGCTGGTGGGATTCTCCTCCTCATCCTCCAACGTCTCGCTGTCCCCGTCCTCCTCATCCCTCCCCATTTCTTCCGTCCCATCTTTCCTCTCCTCGTCGTCATCGTCGTCGCCCTCCTCCTCGCCCCCCCCCCCCCGTCCCGCCCTCGCACGCAGGTGCCCCAATGGAGCGAAGCGAAGCGACGCCCTCCCCTCCCCCTCCTCCTTTCCTTCTCCTTCTCCTCCTCCTCCCCCCCCTCCTCCTCTTCCTCCTCCTCCTTCCCTTCCTCCTTGTCATCCTCCTTCTTCTCCCCCTCTCCTACTCCCCCCTTGTCTCCTCCTCCTCCATCCCCTCCTCCTCTTCTGCCTCCATCCCTTTCCTTGTTTCCCTCCTCCTCCTCCTCCTCCTCCTCCTCCTCCTTCTCCCCCTCCTCCTCCTCCCTCTCCCTCCCCCTCTCCCTTTCCCTCTCGCTCTCCCTCCCCCTCCCTTCTCTCTTTCCCCTTCTCCTCCTCGCCCTCGTCCTCCTCTTCTCTCGTTCCCTCTCCCTCTCCGTTTCCCTCTTCCTTTCACCGTTTTTCCTTTTATCCTCCCTGCCCTCCTTCTCATCGCCCTCCTGCTTCCCACCACCCTCTCCACCTCCCTCCATATCCTCCTCCTTCTCTTCATCCTCCGCGTCTTCCTCCTCTTCCTACTCCTCCGCCCCCCTCCCCCGTCCCTCTGCAATCCATTCATCTCCCTCTTTCGTCTCCTCCTCTTCCTCCTCGCCCTCCTCCTCCCCCATTCAAGCCAGTGATGACAGCGAAGCGTGGGCAGCAGAGGCAAAGGGCCAAGGGTACCTTAGGAAAAGTTGCATGTCCTTGCCCCGGTTTTGGACGCACGGGCTCGACTACACAATCGATTTGCCGCTGACTTTGGGGGGGGGGGCGCCAAATCACTGAAGGGCTGCTTGGTTCATCTATGTAAAATCAACGACAAAAATATTCCACGGCGCATCAGTGACATAGTCGGTCCCCTGGTACAAGACCTGGACCGCCATGCATTCAGTCTGCTGCAAATCCGCCGCATTCCACCGAGGGAACGCGACCGCCCGCAGCTCGACAGCGCCACCTCCACTCCCCCTGGCCCAGACGGTTTCCAAAGGCAGTGCGGCTCGCGTGGCGGTCAGAACATCCCCCCGCGATGCGCCAGCCCACCTGGGACGCGTAAAACTTGGCCGCCCCTCCCCGTTCCCCTCGACTAACATCATGCACCTGGTTGAACCGGGGCGCGCGTTCAAAAGCCGATGCGCGCGCAGTGGAGCCGCCCGCGGCCAACTAGGCAACCGCCCTGGCAAAACCGATTGGAACTAGGGAAATGGGCCTCCCACAACCAAACCACAACGGCCTCCCGTCTGGAAATGGGAATGGACTGACCAAGTTTCCCGCGCCCCCACCTCTGGAAAACCTGGGCGTTTGGGCCGCCCCTGATGAGTCGAGCAGGCACAGTCTCCCAGTCTTGCCTCGTCCAAGCCATGAGGTGGTGTCCCTTGTCGATGATGTGCAAATACTCAAAGGCATGAGTGAAGCCCAAATCACCCCCAAGGGTGACGAAGTTCTTGTGCAATGCAACTTCGGTTCCGACCAGAGTGCGCGCTTCCAAAAGAAACCTGATCGCCCGACGGTCGCCTGATATGTGCGGGTTCAAGAAAGCAGCGCACGCAGAGAGAACCGACCACACATTAGTGTCGACAGTATGCTTCGCCCCGAGGTATTGATATTGCCGAGAATTCCCAACAACGCGTTGCAAATACATAAAGTCAGCGTCTGTCTCTATCAGGAAATCTGGGTTCCGTCCGAAAAACCATCAGACTAACCAACTCCGCCCGCTCAGGATGAAAAGAAAGTTCGCGACCACAACACCACGCTCACGCTTCCCAGCGTGCCCAGCGTACAATGATGAAAGCCTTGAAACCTATGGGTCGGACCCGTGCAAATCCTTATGCACGGGGTGCAATTGCAATGCGGACACAACCTCCTCCAAACTGCGGTCGCCCTCGCCCTCCCGAAATTTCCCTAGGGGGTCGATGGCGCCGCCCATCTGCTTGTACAGCGACACAGTCATGCAGCGCGGATCGCCCGATACGGTCTGGAGCTGCCACTCATCTTCGCCGGGGCAAGCTTCGGTGCGGGAGCGGCGCGCCGCATGCCGCGCCAGAAGCAAAGGGAAGCCGTCAGCATGACCAAAGGCGAGAGGCAAAAACACGTGGCGGAATAAAGCAAACAGCACGTGGCCCGCTTTGCCCGCGTTCTTCCGAGCCCTCAACCCTTGCGCATTCTTCGCGTCCTTGAAGGCTTCAACAGCTCGCTGCAATTTCTTGTCGCCCGCGCCGTCTGCGCGCCCGTGGCCGCCGCCGCCGCGTTTGTCCAGCCACTCGCCCAAAGGGGGCACTTTTTTTCCGAGGGGGCGCCGCGGGGGCCATTTGAACCAACTGCGCGCGCGTGCTAGAGCCAAACTGGAAACGAAACCAAGCAAACAAAAGCAGGGGCGCGGGCCGCTGTTGAGGGGGCGCCCCGCGGCCCCGAACTCACGGTGAGGCCGTTGTCTCTGTGAGTGGCCTGAAAGCCACCCCATGAGGAGACTACCCGCCAGAGAGGTAAAGGGGGCAGCAGTCACGCAGGCGTGACCTAAAGAGCCCCCCTTGGCTTCGGAGGTCTCACTTTAGTGAGGAATGGACGGGCAGGGGGGGGGGGCGGGGGGGAGGGGGGGGGGGGGGGGCGAGGAAAAAAAAGGGCACGAGGGGGAGAAGGAAAAAGGAGGAGGAGGAGCAAGAAAGACAGGAGGAAAAGGGAGGAGGGGAGGAAAAGGGGAGAGAGGAGGAGGCGGCGAAACGATGGAGGAGGAGGAGGGGGGGGGGGGGGACGAGGAAGAGGGGGCGGGCGGGAGGGGGGAAAGGGCACCGAGGAGGGGGATGATGAGAGGAGGAGGGGGATGATGTGGAGGGAAGAGGAGAATGATGTGGAGCTGGCAATGGCAGCGGGGAGAAAAAAAAAGAGCTGACGGACGGGAAAGAGGACGGACAGAAAAGGAGGAGGAGGAGGAAGAGGAGGAGGGGGAGGAGGAGGTGGCGGTGGTGGTGGCGAACGCCATCTGATCCATCCGGCAGCGCAATCAGAGCTTAAAGGTCGGCGGGCGTGCGAGTGTAGAGAAGCGCGCGCAACGATATCTAGGCCTAGGCGCGCGCATGGCCCCAAATAGGGGCACCGTGGGGGTTCGTGCGCTGGTTCGCGAACGCAACGCACTCGGCAAAGAGAACGAGGACAAAGAGAGAAAACAGAAGGAGGAAGGCAGGAAGGGGGGCAAGAACAACCAGGAGTCCACGGAGGACATCCGGGTGTCCACGGACTGGTCAAGACAACCCGGAGCTCACGAAGGACATCCCGGCGTCGCACCATTCCAAAGCGGAGGAAAAGGCATAGGGGCGTCGCCTACCGTAACTGAGTGGCAGCGATCACGGCACCCCACCCCTTGGATCCAGGCTCGAACTCGAAATAAGCCAAAACTTCAAAACGCCAGCCGGGTTAACGTCGCCCTCAACGGGCTCCGGTCATATCCCCCACCGGAGGCGACAGAGATGCGCCACTGGAATTCCTCAAACACTTCGGTCAGGAATCCAACTCCTATCGAGCACAACCCTGAACTGCCGGATTTTATATATCTGACCCAGAGCACCTGCACTAACACGAAAACTTAAAGTCCGGCATTCTGCTGGGGCGGGCCGCAAGCCGCAAGAGCAGGCTTCTAAACGCGGATGCCGCCACACACCTAAAGCCGAGTTCAAGGCGCATCGCGTGCCAGGAGGAGGAGGAGGAGAAGAAGGTGCAGGACGAAGGCAAAAGGGTGGAGAAGCAGGCGCGGGAAAAGTCGCGCGAGAGGGGGGCGAGGAAGAGGCGGAGTGGGGGAGGGCGAAAAGGGAGGAAGGTAGGGGGAAAGGAGGGGGAGGAGGAGGAGGATAAGGGGGAGGAGGAGGAGGAGGTGGTGGAAAGAAAAAGAACACCAGGTAACGAGCAGGAGGAGAAGGAAAGAGAGGACGAGGAGCAGGAGGAGGTTGAAAAGGAGGAGGAGGAAGAGGAGGACGAGGAGGAGGGGGGGGGAGGAGGAGGAGGAGGAACGACGTGTCGCCCAGGCCTGCTTGTTCACGTTTGCGGACCGCTGCTAGCCATTTAGCGTCAGTTTGCGCACGCTTGCGCACTGCTGCGGGCCACTTTTGCCCACTTTTGCCCACTTTTGAACACTTTTGCGCACTTTTGCGCACTTTTGCAACAAAAGTGCGCAAATGTGCGCAAAAGTTGGCAAATGTGGACAAAACTGATCAAACACCGGGCGCAAACGTTTTGCAAAAGTTGACAACCTTTCTCCGTGGCGCGCGAGAGCCCACAAACGTGCGCAGTCAGGCCTGGATGGCGCATCAGCGCGAGGAGGAGGAGGAGGAGGAGGAGGAGGAGGACAGGGGGGGGGGGAGGGCGAGCAGGGGTAAGCACAAAAGGAGGATGGAGAAGAGGAGGAGGAAAAGGATGAGCAAGAGCAGGGGGATGATAATAAGAATATAGAGCAGACGAACGCTGCGAAAGAGGAACAGGAAACGGAGGTGGAAAGCAGTGCAACACGCGCCACGGCCTAGGACAGAGGAACATCCATTAAGAAACTGAGACCCTCCGTCGGCCAGGACAAACATAACATCCAAGGGTGCCCTCCCCAGGATGCACAAGAACAGCACACAAACCAGAAAAATCACGAGGGTGCCCTCCTCTGGCCGACCTCGATCTGCCACCTCGGCCCGCCTGCAGAGGCCCCCGCGCGCACGCGCGCACCTCTGGGGAGCGGTGCCGTCAGTGCAAGACGAAGCCGAGACGAGGATGACATCGGGTGAGGATGCATCGAGAACCTCTTGGGTCTGGGGGCTCTGGAGGACGCCTCGGGCGCCGCGGCCTTCTCCGAGCGTTCTGGAACGGATCTACCCTCGCCCTAGCCCCGCCCGGTAGAGGCCTCCCAGATGGGGGCGCAGTAGATGGGGTCGGGCCGGAGGAGCGCGCCGCATTTCGCAGGTGCATCGCCGATGCATCGTCGACGCCGGCAATGCATAGGGCGACGCTGGCGCGGAGAAAGTCGGGCTCCACATCGAGCCGCTTCGCCGATGCAGCGGCGCTGAAGCGCGACCCTCCGACCCCGCCCACGCATGCCCCGTCTGGGAGGCCTGGGTGGCCCCAGACCCCCGACGTCGTGATTTTTGTCACAACGTCGACCCCCAAAGGTTTCGACCGCTTCCCTGGGGCCAGCTTTTCATCCTGAGTTGTTCTTCGACGGCCCCAAGGTCCGGCGCAGGGGCATAGCATCAGGGGGCCGAGAGAATTGCGGAAATCCCCCCGCCAGCATCTGTTGGTCATAGAGCGAGAGGGCCTGGATGGCGTCCCCCGAATCGGCATGGCCCAGCCGCTCTTGACCTCGCCCCCGTCCTCCTCCTCCTCCTCCTCCGCCTCCTCCCCCTCCGCCTCCGCCTCCTCTTCCTCCTCTTCCTCCTCCTCCTCTTCCTCCTCCTCATCGTCCTCCTCTTCCTCCTCCTCTTCCTCCTCCTCCTCCTCTTCCTCCCATTTCTCCCCCCATTCCTCCTCCTCCGCCTCGTCGTCGTCGTCCTCCTCCTCCTCCTCCTCCTCCTCCTCCTCCTCCTCTTCCTCCTCCTCCTCCTCCTCCTCCTCCTCCTCCTCCTCCTCCTCCCCCTCCTCCTCCCCCCCCCCCTCCTCCCCCCTCTTCCTCGGGGCCCGCTTTGCCTCTGTCATGCGCGGACCCCTGGGATGCCCATGGGACTCCGAGGGGGGATCGCCGACTCTGGAGGCGGCCCTCCCCCGTGCCCAGGCCCCCGTCTTCTTGCGCATCCCTGCCAGACGCCCCCCCCCCCCCCCCCCCTCCCCCCGCGTCGCAAAACAGAAACATCGCTGCGGATTGTTTTGAGGCTGTGTTCGTCTTCCGGGGGCCCTCGCGCCTCGCCGCCCAGACCCTCTCGCGTCGTGACAAGATCGACACGGATCGTGTTGTTGCTAGTTGTTGCTGTTTTGGCCCACTTGAGCGCGCGTGCGGACTGCCTCTGCCGCGCTGCGACACAACGACAACTGTGTTCTATTCTCGGCCGTCGGGGGCCCTCGCCGGGCTTCGGGGCCATCCACGAAACAAACTCAGGGTGAAACTCTGGTCGCGGGAATGGGTTCAGACAACCGGAATCGACGAGATCCAGCGACATCCCCAGAACCGGAAATCATGATTTGTCCTGGCTTTTCATCCTGTGTCGTGTTTCGACGGTCCTGGGGGCTGGCGAGGGTCCTCAGAGACCGAAAACAGCAAAACGCAGACCGTAGCGAGTTCTGTTCACAATGCGAACAAATGCTGTGGCATCGCATGGGGGCTTTGCATGCCATCTTTCTGGCTCTCGCGAATCGACGCTAACCGACGCTAGCCGACGCCGCCCGACGCTCATCGACACCAATTCGACGCTAGTTGCCCCATCGATCACCAGATGCTGGCACACGCTAGCGCACTCTAAACGTGGCATTGTGAGGGCACGCGGGACTCCCATGAACTGCCATCGGACGCATGCCTGCGGCGACATCTGGGTCATCTGAGCAGGGGGCACCCGCCCCGACATTCTTATGCCTATAGGCCCACCACCAAATGCCAAAACATGCTAAATAACCCAAACAATGTGCTTAGAAAAGCAGGTCGCTGAATCACACAAGACAGCCTCATGCTCTAAGACAAGTTCTTACAAACCACACGAGGTTCTTAGAACATTCTTTGGTGAGCCCATGGGCAAGCCAGGACGCTGCGCTTCTGCCTGGGCCATGGCCCGCGCGCCCCCTTCCTGGGGCGACATCTTGGTCACTGGGGGAACTCCAAGGCACCGATGCCGCTATGCACACTCCGATCCTCCCCCACCTCCTCCTCGTCCTCCTCCTCCTCTTCCTCCTCCTCCTCCTCCTCGTCCTCCTCCTCCTCGTCCTCCTCCTTCTCCTCCTCCTCCTCCCTCCTCCTCCCCCCCCTTTTCCCCTTCCCCTCCCCCCCTTCCTCTTCCTCTTCCTCCTCCTCCTCCTCCTTCTCCTTCTTCTCCTCCGCCCTCACCCCGCCCCCATCCTCCTCCACTTCGCTGTCCCCCCCCTCTTCCTCCTCCTCCTTCTCATCCCCCCCCTCCTCCTCCCCCCCTTCCCTCCTCCTCCCCCCCCTCTCTTCCGGTTCCTCCTTCAGTCACCTGGCGGCGGCAGGGGCGGCGGCGGCAAGGGCGAGGATGGGGGGCGCCTGCGCGCAGAAGGCGCCGACGACGGAGCGCCGTCCTGCGCGGGGCCCCTCTCGCCCTCTTAGATTCGCATCCCTCTCCCCCTTCTTTTCCTCTTCCTTTTCCCCCTCCCCCCCCCTCGCCCTCGCGTCAAGCGGGGGGTGCGAGCGGGGGAAGGAGCCGCGCGAGCGCGCATCCTCAAGCGAGAGCGGCGGGGCACCACTCCGCGATGTTCTCTCCGGCAGTCGGGCAGCGCTCCAAATCCACCGCCTTCGCGTCCCTTGCAGGAGCAAGAGCGCGCAACAACGGCGGGGCAACGTAAAGGAGGAAATGGCGGAGCTGGGGGATGGGGGCCGCAAGGGCTCGGGGCTTCCGCAGCGCGGCGATCTCGCCGTCGCGCCACTGGCGCCGCGCTCGACGCTGATCCAGCCAGGCGGGCGCACTCGCGCGATTCAATTAGGATCTTTTCAAAAAGGCGGTGGGGGGGGGGGGAGGGGGGGGGGGGGGGCGGGGGGGGGGGGCGGGGGGGGGATTCTAGCCCCCCCTCCTTTCTGGCTACCCCCCCCTCGCCCCCCGCGCCCCCCCCTCGCGCCGCGGTCGTGCCGCCCTGCCCGCCCCGGGCGGAATGGCCAGGGATTTCTGGAGCAAGCTAGCCCAGACAGTAGCATTCTAAAGGAGCTGTGGGTGCGTCCCAAAATGGTCCACCATCCAGGCCCGCAGTGCGAGGTACGTCATCTCTGGCGCCGCATGTTTGGGGTGCTCTGGCCCATCGAATTGCGCAATCGTGAGCGTTTTAAACTTGTCCTTGCCGCCCAAATGCCCAGTGGCCCATTTGTCCAGGAGGGTCATCTTTGCATTTGGCCACCCCATGTTCCGGGTGGGAGTAAAGAAGGCGTTCTTCCATGCAGTGTGGGTTCCGCGAGTGCACGGTCGACGATGTCAGGAACGTCGTCGGGTTCTGGCGCAAGCTCGGGCGGGCAACCCTCGCCCACGAGGTCAACCTCAGGCCCATCCTCGTCTAGCGCGTCGTCCATGTCGGAAGCTGCATCGGAAAACAGAACGCCCACATCTGATGCATCAGTATCGATGGCCCCCGCATCAGCAGCTGCGTCCTCGGGGCCCTCGTCCGCGCGCGCGCCCCCCGAATCGCCAGCAGCCGTCGGCGGGCCCTCGGGGCCCCCGTCCGCGCCAGCGGCCCTCGGCGGGATCTTGACGTCTGAGAGGCCAACCGCCCTCACCTGGATCAGAGGGGGCGCCAGGCTGCAGCGCGCCCGCAGCTTGGCGACGCGGACGTCGCCAAACCCCGCTGCCTTTTCAACTCCGCGGCGGGGCGGGACACTTGTTTCAAAGGGGCGCGGGCGTCAATGACAAGCCACCGATTCGGGCAGCGCCGAGGCGCCACGGGGGAGCAAAGCTGCGAAAACCTTGCCGCAGACGCCCGTTCGGGCCTAGACGCGGGCTGCCGTTGCGAAATAGCGTTTTCGCTGGTAATTCTCGGGCTCTGGCCTTAAATTGTCGGCAATGCATGGCAGGGCCAGTTTGGAAATTATATATATATATATTTACACACATAAAACCGAGCGGAACGGCACTTTTCAAAAGGAAGCCCAGCGAGCCAGCAAGTAGTCCAGAGAGGGGCGCCAACAGCGAGTTGCCCCAGGCGAAGACGAGGGCGGGGGCGGCGGGCGCGCCGCGGTAGCGGCTGAATCGGCCGCCAAGGTCAGTAGACGGGTCCGCTTCGAGCGGCGTGGCCCACGCTAGTTGCCCGATCTTGCAGCTGGAGATCTCGAGCCGACCTGCTGGGGGCTTCAGCATGAAAAAGCAGCGTTTCGCATGCGCCAGCTTTTTCACCCATTGGATATCTGGCGCGACAGGCCTGACTGCCTGCAAGCGTTCGGCGGCTGGTAGCGGGGCCGCGGGGCGAAGCCGTTCCGAGAGAGGTCGGCGAGCCGCTGTCGACAACTTGGGGAGGTCTTTCCACTTCTCGTCGTTCTGGTCCATCCAGGCAAGCCATTCGGGGTTCGTGTGGGGGTGTATGCACCCCTCTTGTTGCTTACTGCGCTTGGCCACATCTCGCATCGACTTCGCCTGCGCCGTCAGTTCTTCCCTGCGCTCCTGGAAGTGCGCGCGAAGCGCTGGTAGATCGCCTTCATGCGTGAGCGCGCGTTGTTGGGTCAGTGGCGTCTCGCTCTCCCAGTGCGGCCTGCCTCTGGGGCGCGGCATGAGATCTCTTCTCCCCTGGACAGCCGAGCTCCATGCTCAAATGGTCGCCAACTTGGCGCGCGTCTTCTGCGCTGAGATGGCGTTCGATATGGCCGCGCCGTGCTGCGACCTGCACGCTCGGAGGATGTCGCTCATGCAGGCGCGGGCCAAGCTGGTGATCCTGAACCCCTTGCGGGCCTCTGCGCGCTTGGTCAGCCAGTGCTCCCGCTCGACGTCCAAGCTGGTGGCCTCGGACTTGTCGAATATGAGCTCCAACTCCTCCTGCGCCGCGGGAGACGCGATGTAATCATAAGCGTCGGCGAATAACCCCATGGAAGCCGCCCGCTGCCGCAGCGGAAGGCTGCGACCGTTTCCAGGGCATCGTCGGGCGTTGCGAGCAGAAGCTCTTCGATTGTGCTCGGATGCAATAGAGGGTTCCTCCGGCGCGTCAGTTTCCACGGAGCACCAGGGGAACTGGAGAACACATCGAAACGCAAAAACACATGCCCCGTTGTCAGGGGAATCCGGGGCACCGCGGCGTCGACGCGAAGATCCGCGTCGCAATCCAAAGACTGCAACATGCGAGAGACGCCATCACTCCACGCTCGACTTCTTGCCATGGCCCAACTGCGAAGCATCGACGCCGAAACGGGCCAGCGGTCCCTTTTGCTCCCGCGTTGCGAACTCTGTCTTCGGCACGACCCAATATGTTTTGTTCACTGTCTCCGAAATTTTCGCCCGCCTCTCCAGCTTGACTTTCCACCTTTGCATCGCGTCTGCCGTCGCATTTTTCTTCTTCGGCAGCTGGGGGCACGCGTGGTGCAACGCGCAGTGCAAGTTGATCATGTCGGGGCCCACGTGGAGGCACGAACCAACTGCACGACGCCAATCCTTCAGCCGGTCGCGAGCTTGCTTTTGCGTTCGCTCTGGTGGCTGGAGGTCCAGAGCCTTCGCCACGTCGCCGACGTCGATCGCGTCCATGCCACTTACGATTGCGCAAGGCGCGCTGGATGCGCCACGTAATGACAATTTGAGCCTGAGCGTTGCGGAACGACCTTCCGAGTTGCAGGACGCCAGCGGCGAGGAGGAACAGGGGGGGGCAGGAGAGGCAGCGGGGGGAGGCAGCAGGAGGAGGCAGCAGGAGAGGGCAGCGGGGGGAGGCAGCACAGAGGAAGCAGGAGCAGGCAGCAAAAGGAGGGAGGCAGGAGCAGGCAGCAGGAGGAGCAGGCAGCAGGAGGAGAGGTGGAACCCGAGAAGGCCGAAGACAGCCCGAAGCTAGTCAAGAGGCCATCTAGAATGTTTCTGCTGCCTCGTCCTCTACCTCCTCCTCCTCCTCCTTCTCCTCCTCCACCTCCTCCTCCTCCCCATCCTCCTCATCCTCCATCCTCCCCCTCCTCCTCCTCCTCCTCCTCTCCTCCTCCTCCTCCTCCCCTTCCCCCTCCTCCCCCCCCCCCCTCCCTCCTCCTCCTCCTCCTCCTCCTCCTCCTCCCTCCTCCTTCCTCCTCCTCCCTCCCCCCCTCCCCCTCCTCCCCCTCCCCTCCTCCTCCTCCTCCTATCCTCCTCCTCTCCTCCCCTCTCCTCCTCCTTCCTCCTCCTCCTCCTCCTCCCCCCCCTCCTCCCTCCCCCTCCCTCCTCCCTTCCTCCTCCTCCCCTCCTTCCTCCTTCGTCCCCCCCCTCCTCTCGCCCCCCCCCCCCCCCCCTTCGTCGGCGCTCGAAGCGAGGTTCGCCGCCGTCAGGGCGGCAGCGTGCTGCGGCGGCGTTCCCGTCCATGACATCGCCCTTCTCTCCGCAGCCTGCTTTTCTTAGCAAAGGCCTTGCGGCCACCGCCGCCGACCCTGGCGGCCTTGGCCCTCGAGGGCGACAGGGTGGATGAGGGGAGGCCGGCGCCAGGCAGTGGGTTGAGGGGGGGAGGGGGGGGGGGAGGGGGAGGAGGAGGAGGAGGAGGAGGAGGAGGAGGAGGAGGAGGAGGAGGGGGGGGAAGAGGAGGAGGAGGAGGGGGTCGGAGAATGATGAAGTGAGTAAATCTTTGTCGGCTCTTGCAGGGCACATTTGCGCACTTTTGCGCACATTTGCCCACTCTGTGTTTGAAAGAAGGCTCCCATCACTTTCATGCTAAGTTTCAGCGCCGTCTACTCGTTCGTCCAGCAGAATTACCAGCGCGCCAGGTCTCTCTGGTCGTCGGCACGGCGCGAGTTCAGGATCTTCCGCGGGTTGCTGGTCACGCTCGTCTCGGACCTTGACGCCGAGTGGTCCACCAAGGTCGTCATGACTGACGCCTGCGAGACGGGCCACGCCTCGGTCGAGGGTGAGTGGGACCTCTCCGAGGTGCAGAGTGCTGGTCGCTGGCACGAGCGGTGGCGGTTCCGCCACACGCGCGAGGCGGACGGGGGTTGGCGGCCGCGCGACCGCGCGGCACGTGCGGCCGAGGCCGCCGAGCTGGATGCACACCCGTCTGTTCTGTTGCGCCGGGGTCTCGCCAACAAACGATTCCCCGAAGTGTCGACGCGCGCCATCCGCCGCACCAGCTGGTCGACCATGTACTACTCGCCTCTCTTCGGCAAGGAGCCCATGCATCGTAAGGAGGCAAGAGGTGACTTACGCGCCGTGAAGCTGATCCTGTCGGACGCGGACTCCTGGGGGAAGAGGCGCGTCGTCTTGGGGGACAATCTAGCACTCGCACTTGCACTATCTAAAGGGCGCTGTCGTGATATATTTCTGCTCAATATCTTGCGGCGAGGCGCCGCCTTGACTCTCGCCTCGGGGGCCCGCATGCATCGACGATGGGTGCCCAGCGAGTTCAATGCGGCCGACGGTGACAGCCGCTCCCGCGAGGGTGTTGCAGGACGCGCTGCATCTGGGGCCAGCTGGCGCGCTGCCGCGGCGCGCGGGCGCCAGCTTCGGCACCGCCGCAGCTCGGCGCGGGGCCCCGAGGGCGACGGTCGGCCCGACAGCGGCTGGCCCGCGGCCCCAGCGGCCCCGCCTGGACTCGAGCGCTGCCCTGCCACTGGCAGCCGCGCGCCCGCTGCGGTCCCGCGGCCTGGCGGCGCCGGCGTCGGCCAGGCGGCTGAAGCGCAGCGCGCCTGGGAGTGGCCCGTCAGCGCAGGCCCCTCCGCAGCCCTCGGCGGCTCGGACGCCGCTACGCCGCAGCTGGGGCCCCCTGGGCTCGCCTGCCTGGCGCCGCCGCGAGGCTCTGCTTCGACGTCCGTCGGTGGTGCTAGCGGCCCCGCGCAGCATCCCCCTGCGGGAGCTACCGCGGTCTGTTGGACGCTGGGGAGCAGGCGCGGGACACCACCCGCCAGCTCTCCATCACCGAGGCTGCCGCGGTGGGACGGCGGAGCCGACTGCAGTGCACGCGGCTGCTCGAGCTGTTCCTCAGACGCAGCCGCCTGACGTCTCTGGCGGCGCCTGCTGCCGACGCGGGCGCCGCGGTGGTGAGGTTCTTCGACGAGCTGTACCTCGAGGGGAAGGTCGCGTCGACGGGCGAGAAGCTCCTCGCCGCGATCTTCATGCACGTGCCTGACTACCAGAGCAAGGGGAAGCTGGCCCTGCCGCGCGCCTACCGCGCGCTGCGAGGCTGGCGCCTGCTGCGGCCCTCGCGGACGCGACGCCCGCTGCCCTGGGCGGCCTGCATGGGCGTGGCACGCCAGATCTGGAAGATCAGCGGCCGCCCCGCCCTCGCGGTGTTCTGGCTCCTGATGGTGGACACGTACCTGAGGCCTGGCGAGGCTTTCCGCCTGACCTGCGGCCAGGTGATCCCTCCGCAGGCGCACGTGCCCAAGGTAACGATCCACATCAACCCCGACTACATGAAGAGGCCGAGCAAGACTGGCGAGATGGACGAGACAGTGGACGTGGCACGTCCGTGGCTGGGCAACTTGCTGGTTCGACTGGCCCAGGGCCCGCCCAGTGGCCCCCTGTGGACCTTCACTATGACGGAGGCCAAGGACGTGTTCGAGCGCGCGACCCGCGCGCTGCACTTGGACAAGCTGCTGCCCGTGCTCTACACAGCCCGACACAGCGGTGTGTCCATCGACCGTTTCACGGGGAGGATCTCGTTGCAGGAAGTCCAGCGGCGCGGCCGCTGGCGCCAGCCGAGCTCGGTCAGGCGCTACGAGAAGCGCGGGCTCATCCAGGCAGTATGGAGCGAGATGGAGCCCTCAGCCAAGGCATACTGCCTCCAGGCCGAGGCCGAGCTGCCCTCGCTGCTCGCCGCCGCTTCGATATCCGCCAACGCCTGAGTGACCCCCGTACCAAGAGGCACGAGTATTTCTATGTAGATATCTTCTCGGGCTCAGAGCATTTCTCGAGTTCGTTGCGCCGTCGTGGGTTCAGAGTGCACTCTTTTGATGTGCTGCAAGGGCCCCAAGGTGACCTCCTGAGGCCCGCTGTCCTTAGGCGCATCTTGGGAATGATCAAGTCTGACAAGTGTCTAGGTGTGCTAGCTGGTGTGCCATGTAAGTCGTTCTCCATTGCCCGAGGAGGCCATAATGCAATCAGATCGTCGCAAGCGCCCTCTGGCCCCCCTCTCTCCCGCCTCATTTGCAATGCCTGGTAGACGAGGGCAACAAACTGTTTCAGGTGTCCTGTAAGATCTTTAAGTGCTGTAAACAGATGCGGGTTCCTTTTTTGTGGGAGAATCCTCAGTCATCCTACATGTAAAAAATGGCTGCTGCCGTTCAGATCTTTCGCTGGCCCGGGGTCCGCGACACTATAACTAACTATTGCGGTTGGGGCACGCCGTGGTGTAAACCCACTGGGCTCAGATGCTTCCTGCTGCCGAGAGCCGACGAATTGTGTAAGCGTTGTAAAGCTGTCCATGGCATCTTCTCGTTCTCTGGGAAGAAACACCATATTCTCCAGGGCCGAGACGGCCTGGGCATTCACTGGACCGCTCGTGCCGCTGCTTACCCTCACGTGCTTGCGAATCGAATGGCCGATGTGTTTCAAGATGCTGCATTAGATCGTGTCTTTCGGCAAACCGTCCGCCTGTACCCCTTCCGCGTGCATGACCCCGAGCAGCACTGACGGCAGTGAACCGATAACGACTTTCTGGTGCCTCGAATGTCGGCACGATTCTGTATTGTGCGTTGTTGTGTGTGTCACGCCGGCGTGCTCCCAGAGTTGTGCTGTCTGCGAGGTCACCACATGCGGATGACATATATGAGAGTTTTGTATAAATGGACGGGCGGGGAATCTCCGACTTGTCCTCTGAACGTGCAGGAGATGAAAACACAGAGTCCGATACGTTTCGCTCAAGCCTCCCTCCCTGTCTAAACTGGTGCACGACCTACCCGCCCTAGCTTTTGGCGGGCCGCAAGCAATTGTCTTGGCTGCACGATTCTGTATTGTGCGTTGTTGTGTGTGTCACGCCGGCGTGCTCCCAGAGTTGTGCTGTCTGCAAGGTCACCACATGCGGATGACATATATGAGAGTTATGTATAAATGGACGGGTGGGGAATCTCCTGATCATGATGATAATGACGATGAGGATGCCGATGATTATGATAATGATACTGATGATGTGAATGCGTATGAATAAGCATACTAGTTTGCCTTTTTTGTGATGCTGTGCATGATGAGGATGGTGATGACGATGACGATCATGATGTTGTTGATGATGGTGATCATGATGTGTGATCATGGTTATGTTGGTTCGCATACAAACATGATGGGGATGATGATGATGATGAGGATAATGATGAGGATACCGATGATGAGGACGAGTATGATATCAATGATGATAGTGCTGCTGATTATGGTGATGATGACGATGACTATGCTGATGACGATGATGATCGTCATGCTGCTGATTTTGACGAGGCTGATGATGGTGGTTGAGGTGATGACGATGACGAAGAGTGATGGATATATGATGATGCTGACTGTGTTGATCGTTCTGATGCTGCTGCTGCTCATGCCGCTGCTGCTGTTGATGATATGATGATGCTGCTGCTGATGATGATGATGACGATGATGATATCGATGATGATGCTGCTGCTGATGATGATGCCGATAATGATGAAGAATGTTATGATGATGATGTTTGCTGTGGTGGTGGTGGTAATGGTGGTGGTACGGATAATGATATAGTGGTGGTGATCGTGATGGTCGTGATGATAATGATGATGATGATGATGATGATGATGATGCTGCTGCTTCTGATGATGATACTGCCGCTGATAATGATGCCGTTGATGATTATGCTGGTGTTGAGAATGCCTGCGGTGCTGATTGATTGGTGGTGGTGATGATGACGATAATGCTGAAGTTGATGGTGATGATGCTGATCATCATGATGATGATGATGACGACGACGACAATGATGATGATGATGATGGTGATGATGATGATGATGCTGATGATGATGATGATGATGATGATAATGATGATAATGATGACGACGATGGAACGCCACCCTCCGCAGCGTGTTTGTTCCATGTCATAGCACAAACTAATCGTTCATATCAGCTGGGAAGCCAGTTTCTTCTCCCGATGATTTCGCAGCTTCACAAAAATGGTCCAGGTCCAAGATAAACGTTTGTCACGGGAGCCTACAGGGTTAATTCGGTTCGATCACCCTTGTTGGTCCCACTTGCATTTGCATCTTTCCTTTGGGCGATTCCCTCAATCAATTCCCGAGTCTCCCCGTCCTGAGAAACAGGGGGCTGCTCGGACGCGCCACTCTCGAGACTAGTGGGCTCCCCATCGTATGCCCCCGAGGTGGGCAATGGTCTGGTCCACCGGTAGTCTCACGAGCTCGGGGAGCAGCGGGAGTGCGCGCAGGGGAGGAGAAGGAGGAGGATGAGGAGGAGGAGGAAGGAGGAAGGAGGAAGGAGGAAAGAGGAACGAGGAACGAGGCAGGAGGGAGGGGAGGAGGAGGAGGAGACGGAGGAGGAGGAGGAGGAGGAGGAGGCGGAGGAGGAAGAAAAAGAAAAGGATTGGGCGGGGGAGGAAGAGGAGGAGGCCGATCTTGAACCTACGTCACCGTGCTCGCCGCTGGGACGCAGTCCGAGCGCGGCCCCGCTCGCCCACGGCTCCGGCAGCCGTGGGACGCCCCCCGGGGCGCCGCAGGCGGGAGGGCCAAGAGAGGCTGGCCACAAGGTACACTAGTAGCTGTACCTGTAGTAGTAGTAGTAGTAGTAGTAGTAGTAGTAGTAGTAGTAGTTGTTGTAGTTGTAGTTGTAGTAG
>CAUYUJ010022518.1:0-40000 GCA_963575745.1 Prorocentrum cordatum
AATACCCTGGCAACGTACCCAACCCCTGCGCAATGCGGGGCATGAGTAGCTTGGGAGACGTTATACGGAGGTGATGACGTGACATGGGCGCATATACTTCTGCAAGCGGCATTCGTGAGGCTCGCAGCCCCCCAGGGATTGCGATGTCCCGCTCAGATCTGCCTCGTGCTTCGCTCCGCTGGACCCACCAGCAGCCCTCGAAAGTGGCGACAATTTCGCAGATCGCAGCCCCCCAGGGATGGCGAGGTCCCGCTCAGGTCCGCGCGGTGCCTCACCCCGCAGGACCCACCAGCAGCCCTCGAAAGTGGCGACCGTTTCGCAGATCGCAGCCCCCCAGGGACGGCGAGGTCCCGCTCAGGTCCGCGCGTGCCTCACCCCGCAGGACCCACCAGCAGCCCTCGAAAGTGGCGTCCGTTTCGCAGATCGCAGCCCCCCTGGGACGGCGAGGTCCCGCTCAGGTCCGCGCGGTGCCTCACCCCGCAGGACCCACCAGCAGCCCTCGAAAGTGGCGACCGTTTCGCAGATCGCAGCCCCCCTGGGACGGCGAGGTCCCGCTCAGGTCCGCGCGGTGCCTCACCCCGCAGGACCCCCCAGCAGGCCTCGAAAGTGGCGACCGTTTCGCAGATCGCAGCCCCCCAGGGATGGCGAGGTCCCGCTCAGGTCCGCGCGGTGCCTCACCCCGCAGGACCCCCCAGCAGGCCTCGAAAGTGGCGACAGTTTCACAGATCGCAGCCCCCCAGGGATGGCGAGGTCTAATTTGAGTCTGCCCGTGGCGTCACTGTGCAGGCCCCCCCAGCAGGCCTCGAAAGTGGCGACAGTTTCACAGATCGCAGCCCCCCAGGGATGGCAAGGTCTAATTTGAGTCTGCCCGTGGCGTCACTGTGCTGGGCCCCCCAGCAGGCCTCGAAAGTGGCGACAGTTTCACAGATCGCAGCCCCCCGCAGGCAAGACAGGAGGAGGCAAGAGGGAGACGGGACGGGAAGGAGGGAGTGGAGACCACACTGCTCTATTCAAAACGAATACCCAACCAAGGAGGGTTGGGGAAAAACAAACAATAAAAAAGCTGCAGCTCCGGCGAGGGCGGCCCTGGTCCGCTTCCTCGTCCAGCGGCGGCGCACCCCCGCGGACAGGAGGGATATCCAAAAATAGTCAACAAATAGTCAGGGGATTATTTTTGGACTATTTTTGGGCATCTGTTGAGCATTTTTGGAGTACTTTTTTGTTTTTCGTCGAAAATCCCTCTGTAGGGGGACACGCCCGACTTAACCCTTGCCGCACGAGTGCGGCACACCTTCGCACACCCACACGCGCGCACACACGCTTTTTGCGCCGGCGGCTGGGCAGAGTGGCTGCGCTGGCGGAAGAGCACTGGCAGGGCACACGAGTGCGAATTCAGCCGCGATGCACGGGGTAGAGACAGGGCACGCCCGGCGAAGGCAGGAGGGAGGGGAAAGCCGGGCCCGGCGCACACACACACAAACACACGGGTCGCAGGAAGTGGAATACCAAGGAACGGTGCAGTGCAGGCCGAAAACCGGCCGACCTGTTTCGGACAACAAGGGGCCAGCAAGACAAGGGCAAGGAGGGCCGAGCAAAGCGACGAGAACAAACAACACACACACAGACACACACAGACACACACACACACACACGCACACACACACACGCACAGCCGACGCGGATCGTGCCCTGTTGGGAACTACACTTGCGGCTACACGGCGTCCCCTTGCCTGCCAGCGCATCCCTCGCCCTCGTCGCGCCCCTAAGGAAGTATCTTCCGTGTGCCACTGACAGACAGAAGGCGTTGGCTGCGCGGATCCATTATTGCAAAGGCTTGACGGCCAGTGCCGCCGACCCTGTGCGCAACGGGCAGCAAGAGACCAGGAGGCAGAGGAGGTGGAGAAGGAGGAGGAGGAGGAGGAGGGCGGGGGAGGAGGAGGAGGAGGAGGAGGAGGAGGAGGAGGAAGAGGGCGGGGGAGGAGGAGGACCAGGAGGAGGAGGAGGAGGAGGATGAGGATGAGGGCTAGGTGCGCTCACGCCACATCTAAGATCCTATCCCTCCATCCCATCTCTTCCCACTGCGCTGATTTGATGCTCTCTATCTGCGGACTCGTGCCATAGCCGACCTGGCATTCCCAAAAAGACCCACCCGTGCTTTGCGCAATCGGGGAAGGGGAGCTGCGTACATAGAGAAGGAGGAGGATGAGGAGGTAGCGGGCGAGCATGAGGATCAGCAGGAGGGACAGATGAACAAGGAGGAAGGAAGATGACGAGGACGAACAGCAGCAGCGGCAGCAATTGGAGTAACACACAGGAGGATCAGGAGAACCAGGGGAAGGCGGAGGAGGGGAAATGAGGGTGGTGACAGCGATGAGAAAAATGATTATGATCCAGAAAACCGGCTTGAGCTGGGGCGAGATCGCCAGTCGGAACAACGGGTGCAAAGCGCCGATCCGAAAATGAGGCCCACGTTGTAGCGGGAGTACAATTTTGAAACACCGACTACAATCTGATGGGAAACATGTGAGAACAGACACCTTTGCCGAATCCACTGTGAAGAAAAATACGCGGGGAGGGCAGGGCATCTCCCAGACAGAGCGAGGGGATAGAGGAGAGTACCCTTCATATCTTATAGCTGGAAAGCGGGGGAAGCGAGGAGGAGGGGGAGGAGGGAAGCGGCGGTGAATGGGGAGAGAGAGAGAGAGAGAGAGCGTGAGAGTGAGAGGGACAGGCCTCGTTGTGGGGGGCATCGTGGGCCCTCCGGTGCTCATTTTGGAGATCTCGCGAGTCCTTCTGAGGCCATCGTGGGGCCCTTTCCCGAGGCCATGTTCGAGTCCTCGCGGGCCCTCTTGCCTGGCATCGCTCGGACGTGTGCATTTTTTCTCGGCGAGGGCCGTGGAGGAGCATCCTTGATCATATGGCGAAACAACCACGCACCAAACCGAAAAAAGCTTAGGGAATGGACGTCCGAGCGATGGCGAGTCTTGGGTCTCTCCTGAAGCGCTTCTGGAGGCCCTGGGATGCTTTTTGGGGCCATGCAGATCGCAGGAGGAGGGTGCCTCCGGTGCTCATTTTGGGCCCTCCGGTGCTCATTTTGGAGATCTCGCGAGTCCTTTTGAGGCCCTCGTGGGGCCCTTTCCCGAGGCAATGTTCGAGTCCTCGCGGGCCTTCTTGGGTCTCTCTTGGGTCTCTCCTGAAGCGCTTTTGGAGGCCCTGGGATGCTTTTTGGGGGCCATACAGATCGCAGAAAAAGGGGGTGCTTCCTGTGCGTCCCTCCGGCGGGCTGCGAGCATGAGCTGGTCGAGCCTTCTGTTCGTGCTATCCAGGCGCTGTGAAGCGCTTTTTGGGGCCGTCGTGGGGACCTCCTGAGCGCCTCTGGGGACCCTCGTGGGCAGTTTTGGAGCCATCCCCAGGCCTCAAGAGCCCGCCGACAGCGAAAGGGTAAGAAAACTCAGAACACGGAACACCCCGCGGGTTCTGAGTGGTTATCGCCTCCTGGGGGGCTCCTTGGGAAGGGAGCCCGGTGGCCACCGGGAGCCAGCTCGGAGCGGGCGTGAGGCCTCTTGGAGGCATGTTGGAAGTTGGCTTGCGCAGTCTTCCGTATATGTCGACAGATTCGGGCGCTTCCTTAGGCTATTTGGAGGTTTCCTGGAGCCGAGTGGGCCCCAGTGAGAGGTGACGCACCCCCAGGACCCTCCCCCCGGGAACCCCGCGGCCCCCTCAACGCGGGAGGGACCGAAGTCGAAGGGAAGGGGCCTCCCTTCAAGTCGACTGGCGAAGGCCCAGGGACAGGGGAGGGCGACGACGACGACCACGATGACGACGACGACGACGACGACGACGACGACGACGACGACGACGACGAGGATGACGAGGACCCAAGCGGAATAGTCTCCCAGACACGCCGGCAAGGTCGGCGGACTCGTGTGGACGGGCCGCGCCCGCATGAGCGCGGGCCCATGGCTTGTTCGAGGCGCCGCGTCCCCGAAGGCGCGCAGATTTGTCGTTTACGTGAAATCGCGGTTTCGGGAACGCGGAACCAGTAGTGTTTCTTCCGAGGCTCATAGCCTCGGGTAGCGCGGATATGTTTTTTTGTTTCTCTCTTCGCGAGAGCTGGTTTCCCTGTCAGCAAGGACATGTGGATGTTCTGCGTGTTCCAAGGCCCCACGGAGCTGAGGGAACATGGCATGGGCGTGGGAAATCAGGTATTCTGGCCATTCGGGTCCTCGCCCGTCGGGAGATTCATACTTGCATTTTCTGAGATGAACATCTCTTGGCTCCCAATATGTTACGCAGTCAATTATTGCATGATGCTGTGAAGTACCGCGCTGCTTTGATGAGAACTGAACTTGTCAATTGCTGAAAGCTTACTCTTGCAGCCTCATGACCCCGCGAGGGGGGGCTAGCGGACATGTTTTTTGTTTGTTGGTTCCAGCTGTTAGTCGGGGTTCATGGAGGTTTGCAGGGCGATCCTGCAGTCTGCAGGAGAGACGGGAGATGCCAGAGGAGGGGGAGGGGGGGGGGGAACCCACCCTTGCCCCCGATGCTTTCCATCTCCTTCTGCTCCTCTCTGCGGCGGCACCATGAACAGGGGGTGGGGGCGGGGGGACACGTGCAGTCAAAACGCTGAAACAAGGAACGCTTCCGGCTCAGGCGGGGCTCTGGTTTCCTGGCGTTTTCAGTGCCGCCCCCGCGAGGCAGGCACGGGAACTTGGTCGTGGCCGCGGGCTCGCCGTGACCAGAAGAGCCCTTTCGTCCCTCACTCGGTGTTCCTTTCGGGTGGCACGATGGTTCGTATCAAGGGGAGGAAAAAAACCACCCGGACCGGAGAATTGGCGTTTGCTAAGCGGCCTTGGGCGTCTACTAAAGCGCCCTGCCATGTTCGATTTCTTTTTTGGGTGCGTTCACTAAACGGCTTCGCGTGTCGGGGTGGTTATTATCATTACCAGTTTGAAACATATCCCTATCCCTATGTTTGACATCACCTCACCTCGATGCCGATCTTAAGGATTCCCTCAGTTTCTGAGGGCCTATCCCTAAGATTTTCCTCGCTTTTTGCTCGCCCATCTTAGGGATAGGGATACGTTCGAGGCTGGTCATATCAGGGTGGATGTTTTGCCCTCGACTGTACGAGTGCGAGCGCGACGCGGTCCCGCCCCCGTGCCTCCCCGAGGCCGGGCGCCCCCGCGGGCTGCCCGCCTATAGATGCCCCCGGCTGGCCTCCCTCCTCCTCCTCCTCCTATTCCTCCTCCTCCTTCTCCTCCTCCTCCTCCTCCTCCTCCTCCTCCTCCCCCTCCTCCTCCTCCTCCTCCCTCCTCCTCCTCCTCCTCTCCTCCTCCTCCTCCTCCTCCTCCTCCTCCTCCTCCCCCGCCCTCCTCCTCCTCCTCCTCCTCACCTGCGTCTGCGAGCGAGGTCTCATTGCCGAAGCAGTGCGCGGGGCTTCTAGGATTTCGCGAGGTTCTCGTCAGAAGCTGGAACATGTACACTACCAGTGGCGGCCCGTTTTTCTATCCCAGGACCTCTCGAGGGTCGAGGGCGACGCTGGGGTGGTGTGGTGTATACTGTTGTCCCCGATGCCCCGGGGAAACAGCGAATATACACAGGATCCGCATTCCAGTGCAGGGCCGGAGCAAGCGTCGGTGTATAGAGTCCGATTCCCGACCATCGCCACGCCTTGTCTCGTCTCGCCTCGTCTCCCAGGCCTGTCCGGGGCGAGGGGCAGCGGTGGGCAGAAGGCCGCACCTCGTGTGCGGCCGAGGTCCTGGGGCTCCCGAGGCTCGGCCGCCGCCGAGGGCGCGCGCCCGCGCGCAGGTCTGGCCTCCTCGACAACAGCACCGGCCAGGTGTTCCAGCAGTCGGTGCGGGGTTGCTCGCCGCTGCGGCCCGCCCCCACCGCCAACGGATCGCTCCGGCGTTCGGCTGCCCTCGCTGGGCGGGCCTCCCTCCTCGCGGCCGTGTTCTCCTCTCACCACGGGTGGGCGCCTATCTATGCTCGCAGCGCGTGTGGGCGAACAGAGTACTGTTGCTTCCAGCTTCACATCATGACGACGCCGACGCCCCTACGCACACGGGACCGAGGCGATCGAAGTTGTCGAAACAGCCCAAAGCATGCGCCCGGATGCGTACGGTCATGACTGCTGCTGGTCTCCGGGCGGTGCTCGTCGGCCTCGCCCCGAGGCGAGGCCGGGCGCCGGGCCCACGGCCCCGCAGCCGCAGGGCCCCGAGGGCACCGCCAGGGGATCGGGAGGAGCACGCAGGTTGCGAGCCTCGAACGTATCCCTGTCCCTAAGATTGGCACGCCAGAAGGCGATGACAATCTTAGGGATTTGCGATCGAAAAAGAAGGGAATCCCTCAGATTGGCATCGTGACGAGGAGGTGCTCGGCATAGGGATAGGGATATGTTCCAGGCTGGTAATCAGGGCCCCCGCGTGAAGCAAGGAAGTCCCGCCCCTCCTCCACCACCGCGAGCATCGGGGGTGGAGAGACCTCCTACCCTGACGCGTCGATGCAGGAAGGGGCCGTCTTCGGTGCGCGGGAGGGCGGCGCGGCCGTCACCCTTGCGGGTCCAGGTCCGTCGGTTTCGGTCCCGGGCCGTTTTCACGAAGGGGAGGTTTTTTATCGGAGGGAGGCGTGTCCACCGCCGGACTCTGGGCCCCAGCGTGAAGCAGGGAAGCCCTGCCCCTCCGCCACCACCGCGGGTATGTGAATCGCACGGATCCCGGGACGAGGCCGGGAGCAGAGCTTCCGGGCCCATGGATGGAGTCGGGGTCTCAGGTTTTTCCTCCGGCCCGCGCGCGTGTCCAGCGTGTGGCTGTGGATGTCCCGCTTGGGAATCCAGCCAGGCGCGTTTGCAGCTTCCTGGTTACCCTCCTTCTCACGATCGGCCTTGCAATCGTCCTCGCTATCGATTCCACTATCGATCCCACTATCGATCTCACAATCGATCTCAAGATCCATGGCACCAATATTCAAGTCATCCACTGATTGGGTTCTCTCCGGTGTGATTTGGTCTATCCAGAGCGAGCGTCGGTCAGGCAGCGAGCGTCTTCCCTCTCTCCCTCTCTCGGGCCGGGCGAAAGGGGGGGATTGGGAAAGGGGGGTTTACGAAATTTGCTGCATGCAGCTGGTTTCGGCCTCACCGAGGGGCCCATTCCTCGATACATAGCCGCTTCCGGCGCCGGGAGGCGCCGGGAAAATAAGCTACGTGAGCTGATTCTCAAACCCCCCCTTTGCTGCCCCCCCCTTCCCCCCGACCCGACTCTCTCCCTCTCTCTATCGTCAGGCAGCGAGCGACTGGTGGTCGGAGCGTTCCGCGGAGTGCCGGATGCCTCAACGTCGGCGGGCGGGAGCGGGCCCGCCCGCCTCCGAGCGGTGCGGAAGGCGGGCCCGCGCCTCCCTCCATTGGTGTTCCCCAGCCACCCCGTGGTGTTGGCTCCTCGCCTAGGAGAGACGGCGGCCCGCGTTCCTCCCTCCTCCCCCGCCCCCTCCCGCCCCCGCCCCCCCTCCCTCCTCCCCCGCCCCCTCCTGCCTCCCCTCCTCCCCGCCCCCTTCCGCCTCCTCCCCTCTCCCCCGCCCCTCCCGCCTCCCTCCTCTCCCCCCTCCTCCTCCCCCGCCCCCTCCCGCCTCCCCCGCCCCCTCCCGCCTCCCCTCGCCATCCCTGCCCCTGCTTTTTCTTGCATGCCCACATATCCCCAGACATCCACCGATACAAGTAATATTTCAATCCGCGCCCCCAGCGCTCTCGACCCTCTCCCAAAGGGCCATTTTTCGTTCAAAATCTGTATTGGCCCCAGGACCAGATCACGGGCCCCGGGGGCCGACATCGACGAACAGCGCACTGCTTCAACAAAACATTTCGGAGATCTGGGTCGTTTCTCTCTCTCTCTCTCTCTCCCTCTGTCTCTCTCTATTCCTCTCTCTCTCTATTCCTCTCTCTCTCTCTCTCCCTCTCTCTCTCTCTCTTCCTCGTCCTCTCCCTCGGCGTCCGCAGGTGCCCTTCGGCGGCACGAAGGCCCCGAGCCAGCGCTGGGCCATCGAGAGGAGCACCGCCCGCGCGGCCCCGGGGCCGAGGCAGAGGGGGCCCGAGGGGCCGGCCGCCCGCAGGCAGAGGCCGAGCACAGCGGCTGCTCCCTGGAGGTCGGAGGAGGAGGAGGAGGAGGAGGAGGAGGAGGAGGAGGAGGAGGAGGAGGAGGAGGAGGAGGAGGAGGGAGGAGGAGGAGGAGGAGGAGGAGGAGGAGGAGGAGGAGGGGAGGGGGGAGGAGGAGGAGGAGGAGGAGGAGGAGGAGGAGGAGGAGGAGCCGACGGTCTCCTGCCTGTCGTGCGCGGTCCGAGGCAGCCCCGCGGCGTGGACAAGTCGGCGGCGAGCCCTGGTTCTCGGCATCGCTCGGACGTGTGCGTTTTTCCTTCTGCGAGGGCCATCGAGGAGCACCCTTGATCACTTGGCGAAAAATCCACGCACGAAACCGCACAAAACACAGGGAGTGGACGTCCGAGCGAGGGCCAGCTGCTCCCCGGAGTGGCGCCGACGGTCTCCCGCCGGCCGTGCGCGGTCCCATGGCAGCCCCGCGGCGTGGACGAGTCGGCGGCGAGCCCTGGGCTGGGGGAGGCGAGATGGGGCTCCTCCGCAGCCCTCGCGCCGTCCAAGGGGCCTTGTAGGCATCTCCTGGGGTGGGGGGGGGCTCGGAGTTCTCTCCGGGAGGGCAGAGGCCCTCTGAGCCTTCTCATCGGGTGCTGCCTGGCGCAAGGTGCTTCGAGTTTGTTGTTCCATTCGGGAGCCCCCGGGGGCCCCCCTGGGCCTCCCGAGGGGTGCTCTGGAGGCCGCGGGGGCCTCCGTAGAAAGCCTCGGGGCACCTTGGGCCACGGGCACCTTGGGCCACGGGCACTTCTGGCAGCACTTCTGGGGCACCTTGGGCCACGGGCGCTTCTCATTTCCCCCCGGGGTTCGCCGCCGAAAAAAAACGGGGCAGGTGGTTTTTGGCAGTGTTCGTCGGGGGCCGTCGCCTGGCCCCAGGATCGTCAAATAGTTGCTTACGATGAAAAAACCTGGCCCGGGAGAAAGGGTCGGGATTCTGGGGGGCCTGTATTACAACAGTGGCACCCCCAACAGCTTTACACCCTCTGATTTCAAGAGGCCCCGACTAGGTTGAGGCCTGAACCGAGAAGTTCAGCCAGACATGAAAAGTCAAGCACAGGGTGATCCGAGCAAGTACGGAAGTGGATCGCACCACTGCAGGGCCGGGCTGGACCTAAACAGTGTTTTGGGTGATTTCGTGGGCCGTTTTCGTTTCGACTCGGTTTTGCGGCAAAGGCGGTTTGGAGACAAAAGCGAGGGACAACCGTTTAGGTTCATCCTTGTGACGTACTGGCATCGCAAGTACGCCAGCGAAACCACCCAATGGATAAGGTGCTATCCGTTATTGCTTAGGTTTTGTCCCGCTCCGCGCGGCTTGAAGCTGCCAGAGCAGAGGCCAGAGGTAGCGGCGTCGATCGCAGACGCCGATCGCCACGCGACTGTGGAGGAGGACACATATCAGGAGGGGAAAACACAGATAGAATTAATCGTCGATTCCCCAGAAAAGATTGGAAAATATGGGAAGTGGGCGGAAGACAAAAACCCAGAAATATTGGAACATATAGGGGATCTGGTTATTTGTGTGTATTTGTTTGTGTGTCCCAGGGCCTCTTCAAAATAACAACAAATCACCTTCCATGCGGCAGTGCTGGACGGCGGCAGCCGTTGACGGTCCTTGGCTGGCTGTTTCCCTCTGGCCGGAGACGGAGTATGGGGTGAGCAGCAGGAGCCGCCAAACGCAGGCCCAAACAATCTGCGCTCCCTTCCACATTGGAACCCACATTTGCCTGGAGACAGATGCGGTGCACTCAATCTCAGCAGTGGCCGTTGCTTCCCCTCCCACAGCCAGCGCCCGATCCATTGTCATCAGTCAACACGTGTAGCCACTGGATGAAAAACATTTCCGCGTCCGACGCCACCGGAGGCTCGACAGGGAAAGTACTGTGCCACATTGGCCAGGGACAGGCTTGGACAGCGTGCGACAGGTTCGTCTCCTGACGAAGTTGGCGTTTGTTGCTAACACTCCGTGGAGCGCATGTCTGTATTCGCGGCCATAGCGGGCGTCAAGGGGGGGAGGGGGGGGGACGGGCAGGGGCATAACGTAGCGCTCCCCCCAGGACTGTGGTGCCGGACGCACTGCGTCAGTGCCGGGGACGCACTGAGGGGGGGAGCGTTCGGTTATGGGGGGGGAGGGGAAGGGTAGGAGGCATAACGGGCGGTATGGTCTAGAGGGCTAAAGAACACTCTCGTGGATCTTCCAATCTCGGACGATCGCGGACTTCTGACAGCGCAGTCGTTCGAGATCGGCTCATTCTTGGCCATTGGCGGCGTGACAAGTGGAACGCCCGCGCTGGGGTCGCCGCCCCAGACATCTGGCGCTTCGGTTTCTCCGATGCGAGGGAGCCCAGGCATCTCTGCCGACTCTCCTGAGGCGGCTCTTCGCCGAAACCCGAAACCTGAGTCCGGATGCCAAGCACAGCGACAGATCGGTTGCCTGGCTTTTGGTCGGCTCGCCGCCGCGTCCTCTCGGCGTGAACGTACCTGGATATCCGATGCCTGGATTCCCTGATCAGCTTGACTGTAAGTGTTCTGCCAAAATCTTTCGGTAGTCCCAAAATTGGTGGTGACAACACCCGGCGGTGAGTCTCGGGCGATTTGGTGCCACCACCCGGTTTCGGGACTCGTGTGGTTTTCGAGGATGTCCCGAACGCTGGTGGGCCCAGGGGTCACAAAACCCGGCTGTGACCCCGTGTTCCAAAACGCGGCGGTGACTTTTTGGGGGATTCCATGCCACCACCTGGTATCTCACCACTTGGTTGGTTTGGGAGCTCTGCCGAAATTTCTGAGGATAAATGAACTCAGAGCGTGAATTTCCTACCCCTCTTTCGCTTCCAGGAAAAACCAAGTCATACCACGCGCCTCGTCGTCAAGCGGCCTGACCAGTACAGGCCGTAGTTTGGCATCGCTTGGTATCTCTTGGAAGCGAGGGTGGTCAAAAGCGAGGTAGGTTTGTTTGCCCCCTACGGACGGACTGCTGGATCTGGAATCGGGGGGGGCAGCGTTGCCTCCCGTGGCCTCCCGTGGCTTATATCCCCATCGTTGTCCATGCTCGTGTCCCTCTAGTTCTATATTTCCTCGGACCACCCTAGGGTTTGAGTTTTCACCTGGCATCGCTCGGACGTGTGCGTTTTTTTCCTCGGCGAGGGCCATCGAGGAGCATCCTTGATCAGTTCGCGAAAAAAACACGCACGAAACCGAAACAAACACAGGAAATGGACGTCCGAGCGATGGCCAGTTCATGGTTGGTTGAACTTGCAAGAGGGGGAACATCTCTCGCGCAGTGCCGTTGCTCCGTTGCCCAGTTTACGCACGGCATCCGCTGCTTGGGAAGATGGTGCCGGCGGTTTCTCGCTCTGCCGCTTTTCCCGATCCTCCGAATGTGATCCGCTCTCTGTCGGCCAGGACTGGTATTTACATGCTGTTGATTTCGAACTGCGGTAGCATCACGTCTGCCACCATGAACGGGACGGTGACGGTGGCTCCACTCGCAGAGTTGCCCGCCTCTCTGCATGGTCCGCTGCCCCCAACGAAGTGTCCTTTCCTTGGCACTTTCGCCCATTATCTCAAGCAGTGGCGAAGCGTCCCAGCTCGCTTATAGACCCACCAAATTATGTTATAACAACCTTTTGTTGTTTGCACGAAATGTTTTCAGAACATGTCTGGCTGGGGCTGTCTTTTTTCAGCACACCAGGCTTATGTTCAAAGAGCATTGATTTAGTTTTTAGGAGATGTATGGGATCTAAGAGCATGTCCTGGTAGGCCTCTAGGAATGCCTGGACGGTCGGTCCCTGCTCAATTGCCCTCTTCCCTCTCCCTCCTCGCCTTTGCTCTCTTGGCGTCTATCTTGGGGAGACAACCTCTCCACCCTGGCCTGGCACAGCCGCTCTGCTTGCCGCTCGGGCCCAGTAGGCGCACACCTCGCCTCGCGAGCTTCTGGCCCCTGAGCCCGGCCACAGGCTCCCCAGATGATGGCAGATGTGCCGGAGTGGAGTTCTCCAAACTGAGCCGATACGCGAGCAATTTGCACGGAGCCCCGACGTGGTCGTATGTCTGTATGTTATGCGTGTATGTGTATATATATATATATATATATACACAGCTAGCTATGTGTATATGTATGTATGTGTGTATGCATGTATGTATGCATGCATGCATGAATGTATGTATGTATGTATGTATGGACTGGACTGGACTGGACTGGACTGGACTGTAATGGAATGGAATGGAATGGAATGGAATGGAATGGAATGGAATGGAATGCAATGTATGTGTGTATGCATGTATGTGTGTATGCATGTGTGCATGTGTGTATGTATGTATGTATGTATGTATGTAGGTAGGTAGGGAGGGAGGGAGGGAGGGAGGGAGGGAGGGAGGGAGGGAGGCAGGCAGGTAGGTAGGTAGGTAGGTAGGTATGTTTGTATGTATGCATGCATGCATGCATGCAGGCAGGCAGGCAGTCATGCATGCATGCATGCATGTATGTCTGTCTGTCTGTCTGTCTGTCTGTCTGTATGTATGTATGTATGTATGTGTGCATGTATACACACAATCCCGGGATCCAGGGCCGGGAGGCCTTGGGGTTAACCACGAGGCCCCCAGGTGGCAGGGATCCTGGGCCCCTCCAGGACGGGCCGGGAGGTCTCCCAAAAAACCTCCACGATGGCCTGAGAGGGACGCGAATCGCCGAAGAACCGTCCCAAAACGCGCAAGATGGCCCCAAGCAGTACCAAGAGACCGGCCAAGACGCCCCGAGAAGCCTCCAAAGGCGCTCCCAGGAGCCCTCCCAAAACGCCCAAGTTGCCCCAGTTCCTTGGGAAAAAGTGCATTGTCAGCATGCACGACTTTTTCTGCTTTCACGGCTTCGAAAATGGCCCAAAGAGCCCCCAAGACCGTTCCAAAGCAGCCCAAGAGGACTCAAAGAGCGCCCAAAGACTGCAATGGTCCCGCTTAGAGCCACTGCCCTGATCGCAATCCTTGATGATGCTGCTCTCTTCTCTGCTCTGACACGTGCCGAGGGTACTGTTGGCGGTCGGGTCGAATCTGAGGGCAGTGACGGTGCGATGCTGATCGCACTGTGGTGATGAACAGGATCTGTTTGTCAGCGGGCAGTTCGCTGTCCTGCGTCTCTCGGACGCACACCAGAAGTCCAGCGTCGCTGAGACGCTGCAAAGGCTTGAGCCAGAACGGTTTCGGATGAACCTGTTCTGGGATATTATAATGGGATCTCGAAGGATCTCGGAGGGCCTACTAAGCAAGGCTGGCTGCAATCTGGAGGCTAAAGGGGGCCCGATTCGCCGGGAAACGCTTGGCTAACATACATGGGGCTCCTTTGGAGCCTGAAGCTTATATCACGCACGGCCTCTAGAGGCCATCTGTCGTAAGTAGGCTCTAGTGAGGCAGGCTCGGGGCTGTGAATTGCATGCCCAAAAGCTAAAGATCGATGTTACGGCATCGAGACCTGCCTCTGGCAACTGAATTCACAGAAAGCACAGAGCGCGTGAGAGGCTTCACAGTGCCCCAAAGGGCTATATCTCCGGCAGGGGTCTCCTGCTCGTAGGGATTGTCGCGAGCGAAGTAGATCAGGGCCTCCAGCATAGCTTCATCGTCATCTGCGGATAACGGCTTGCCGTGGTCCAGCCTGTCCATGCCCTCGGTCTTGCGCTTCCTTGCGGTTCGTGTTGGAAAACACTTCGACGGAGATTACGTGAGACCTCGGCGGTGATAGTATGCGCCCAGGAGATAGGCATCAGTATTTCGTTTTTGGGACAGGCGACGGCATCGGCACGTTCGCTTGGTTTCCATGCTTTGTTCGGCCCCGCCTTCCTGAACACCGAGACAGGCAAGGTCTCTTGCGGTGTCGCCGTCTTCGCACGGCTCAGCATAGGTTTACGATGGCCTCCAGAAGGTCCTGGCCCAGTTGTTCCTGGACGAGCTATCAAGGTTCTGGTAGACTTTCCTGGATGGCCCACGGATACGGTTTTCTCAGTTTACTTGAAGACCTCGGAGGGCCTCAGCGAGGCCAACATCCAGATGATCGCGCAGATAGGTAAGCAGGTGCATGACCCAACTCATACTATCCTTGCGGGGGACTGGAATCTCACACCACAGGTTCTAGAGGCCTCTGGAGTCCCACGCAAGTTGGGGATGTTGGTCATGGCGCCGATTGAGCACACGTGTCGTACCCCGTCGACGAATACAATCATTGATTTCTTCGTCATGGGCCCAGGTTTGTCTAGATTGATTTCTGGAGTTGCTGCGGTTATGTCTTGGGATGTCAAGCCCCACAGACCTGTACAACTCAAGGTTCGTGCAGACGCTCTCTCTATTAGGCAGTTAGTTTACCGTAGTCATCAGCGTCTCCCTGTGGATGTGCCTTTCGGACCGCGGCCTCAACCTCCAGCGTGGCAAGGTGCCCTTGCCCATGCTGCTCAGGCAGCGGCTTGGGCCACGCACGAGAAGGCCACGGTGGCCTGGAGTATCTTGAATAATGCGTGGGCGCAGTTTGTGGATGTCGCTGAGCTGGAGCTTACCCGCACTTTAGGCTTCGAGCCGAAGGAGTTGGGGGAGCGTTCTCGAACGATCAAGTCGTCCTGGGTTTCAGTTTTCTATCGCCCGAAGGATCCTGATGATAAGCTCCAGATCGTCGCTGGTTGGAAGTGGCTGTACCAGTCCTTTCAGGAATTCATCCTCACGGTGCAAGATGCGACCGAGGATGCCGTGCAGTGTTGCATCCAGCTTCAGGTATCGCTCCAGGACTCCTGTCCTGGCGAAGGCTTGTCTGTGCGCCTTGATGCCTCCCTACGTGCCATGCGCACACTGGCGAGGAGCTGGCAACGCCACAGCAGCTTCCAGAGACAGGAGTGGCTTGAGCAAGCTCAGCAGTTTCTAGAGGATGTTCGTGAGGACTATGAGCAAGCTGGGGCGGATGGGGATCGAATACAGCGGGAGTCGTGGGACATCTGGCAGGAACGGGCCCTTGCTGGCTCAGCTCGGATAATGCATCGTTTTACAAGGCTGAAAAAGGTTTGGCAACCGACAGTTGTCCAGAGCTCTCCTGGAGTTTTTACTGCGGATCCTCACGCCCTTCTGGAAGATGAAGCTCAGACGTTGGGAAGATTCTGGGGAGCGAGCCTGACGCCACCTGAAGCCTGGATTCCTGATCGTCAATGTTTCCCTAGGGCTAGCGTTGATGAGCTTCGGAAAGCGTCCCTGAGTTTCAGCCGCCACACCGCCCAGAGCCTAGATGGATTTCACCCGCGACATGTTGGTGCTCTCTCCGACGAGGGCCTCAAGTGCCTGGCCGTGCTCTACGAGGCCGTGGAGCGGCTGGGCCTTTTCCCCGCGCAGCTACTGTGGATGCTGCTGCCTTTACTGGAGAAGCCCAAAGGAGGTCTCAGGCCGATTCTGCTTCTGGGATCCTTTGTTCGAGTCTGGGAGCGACTTCGGAGACCCCAGGCTGATGCCTTCCTGGATCGGGCCCAACGGCCTTACTGGTCTTTTGGTGCGGGGCAGTCGGCTGAGGTATCGATATGGCAGCAAAGTGTGAGAGCCGAGGAGACCTCCGAAAAGGGCGATTACACGGCAGGTTTCATTTGGGACGGAATGAAGTACTATGAGTCCTTTCGGCTCTTGTGGCTGAGGGATCGGGCCCTGTACTGGCGTATTCCCACGGTTCTCATAAAAGTGTTGTACAACCTCTGGAGGTCCCCGAGAGTACTCCGTCTGGGAGCTCATCACTGCCCGCTCATTCAGTTTGCGCAAAATGGGTTACCAGCTGGGGACATTTTCAATGATATTTTTGTGAAGGTTTACGCGATGTTCGAGTTTGATCTTTGGTCGAGCCGAAATCCTGGGGTCAGTTTGGGATCGTACGTCGACGACGACACGGTTTCGGCCCATGGTCCTGAAAGCGTCATCATG
Source organism: Prorocentrum cordatum (assembly GCA_963575745.1). Lineage (NCBI taxonomy): Eukaryota > Dinophyceae > Prorocentrales > Prorocentraceae > Prorocentrum > Prorocentrum cordatum. The sequence goes on from CAUYUJ010022518.1 coordinate 16,055, forward strand.
CACGATTTGGCCAAGGCTGCGAAAGATTTAAAGTGGGTCTTTCAGACTCGGTTAGGTGTGCGGCTAGCCGAGGACAAAGCGGTATCTTTTTCTTCTTCCAGCAGGATAGCTTCCAAGCTGCGCAGGCGACTTCAGCCGATATGCCCGTCGTCGGCCACGAACTCCACCGTGTCGCTGGGCGTGGACCTAGCACCTGGTCAGGGGTTATCGGCTAAGAGGGCCAGAGCTCGGCGGAGGCAACGGTTTCACGATATGCGAATTCGAAGCCGACTACTCCAGCACTATAAGAAGAAGCTTCCCAGGGACCGTACGCGTATTAACAAGATATACGTTGCAGGAGTACGGCCAGCAGCAGGGTTCGGCAGCATGGTCCTAGGTTTTTCTGACCATGAATTGGCTTCGTTACGTTCAGTGCTCATGGCAGGCAAGTCTCCTGCTCATCGGGGAGCCAGCCTTACTGCGAAGTGTGTGCTTCATGGGGACCCTGCGTGGCGTCAGGCGGTAGCCCCAGCACTGCAGTGGTCGAACAGCCTCTGGCAGAGCCTCACGGAGCCCACGGTGTGCCATTTCTCCTTTCGGGACCACATTCGGATATGGCGTACGATATCGAGTTCCTCTCCTGAGTTAGGCCCCACCAGCTGGCGTAAGTCTAAAGGCCCAGTGCATAGAATGCTCCTCTCCCTCCATCGTATTGGGTGGCGTGCAGATAATTTTGCGCCGTGGAGAGATGACCGCGACCGCGTGGTTGACTTAATGTACACCTCCCCTGCACTAGTGGCCAAACAACTCGAGGCTGGGGTGCAGAGAGCCCTCGAGCGCAAGATGGCCACTGATTTAGATGATTTCAATGATGCCCGAGTCTGTCCAGACCCTGTCGCTAAGCTTTTCCGTTCGCGTAAGACCACGGCCAGACAAAAATATTGGCTCTCGGCCGTTTTTTCAAATGCCTGCTGGACGGGAGATCGGATGAGAGTGTGCGGGTACGACCACGGGGGGGGTTGTCCGTTGTGTGGGGAACCCGACTCCCTGTTCCATCGGCAATGGCTTTGTCCGAGTGTGGCCGAACAGAGGCTCGAGCATGTCAGTCAGGAGCTAATTGAGCAGGTGAAAGCTGCCGAGCCTCATGAGCGTTTGTTTTGGTCGAGGCTTATTGTGCCTCAGCCTGTGGTCCCTGGTCCGTCCTGGAACCTCGACCCGATTTTTCAGGATTCTGAGGGCCAGGAAATCACTTTTGAAGAGTTTCTTGAGCTGGCCCGTGGGTGCGAGCCCGTTGTCGACGGCTCAGCAACTCAGCAGGTGTATAAGGAGCTGCAACGCGCGGCTTTTGGGGCTGTTTTCCTAGCACCTGGCCCTGAATACAAGATTCAGGCACGGATGATGGGCACAGTCTGGCCCACCCTCTTCCAAACTCCGCAGTCGGCGGAGCACCTCGGCATGGCAACGCTTAGCTGCGTCATTGATTATCCTGCCACTCCTCACAGCGACTGCTCTGGTGCCGTTAAGTTGCACAATGCTAGTCGTCGGGAACAGTTGAATCCAAAGCAGATGTTTTCTGGCCTTAGGAGGCTCGCCATGGAACACGACCCTCAGGGCTGCCTGGGCCCTGCCTCCTACACCCCTGCCCACAGGTCCGAGGAGGTGATTTTGGCCCTACCGATTTTGGAGCGTCGCATTGCACTGGGAAGTGCTGATGCTGATAGGTTAGCCAAGCACGCACTGACACTTCACCCAGAGGCCCCGACAGAAGACCTCGAGGCTCTTGATGTGTGCGTGAAGCGCGTGAAAGATTTAGTGCGAATGTTTGATGCTGTGCTCTCCTGCTACCCCAAGATGGAGTTTCGTCGCGCGGCCAGAGGCCTTCGGACGACGGCTGTCAGAGATCCGAGTTGGCACGACTGGCGCGAGATTGACTCGGGAGTAGCGTGGAGGTGCACAAGGTGTTTCGCGATCACCTGGGATCAGGATAGATCGATGATAGGGTGTAAAGGGGTCCCCACAGCTTTTCGGAATCTTAAGGATGCCGAGGAACGGGGACACCTTCTGGCTTGCGCGATGATTGACAATGAGGCCCAGGAGCCATTAGTGTTTTGCTATAGGTGTGGTGCCTACTCGTCGAAAAGGTGTGTTTTGCTGGCTGGGCGGTGTTGTGGGAAGCTGGGCACGAGATCCCAGACCCTCTACCGTGTTAAGCAGGGGCTCCATCCTCACTTTTACAATGATAATCGTGTCACGGACCCCTGTCGTCGCTCTGCCGAGGCTGTTATCGGGGCCGCGGCCACACAAGGTGGCGAACCGACGGCCTCCCGCCTGCGCCTCGTGTCAACGCCTGGCATGGAGGCGCTGGCGGCCCGCGTTCGAGCGCGGGAAGAAGCTGCAGCTGCCTCCCGTCGCTCGGGCTAGGCAGGTTTTGCTCTGTTCTGCCTCGTGGGCCTCAGGATGAAAAAAGCGGTGCAGGGGGTCGTCCACGAGTCTCCAGCGCTGACCTGACCGGAAGAACTCCAGCAAGACCTTGGCGGCTCGATCCTTGGTGAGGCCGTCGGCTAGCATGGCATCACTGTGGACCCAGCGTATCTGGAGGGCCGTCTGCTCCTTCTGCTGTCGAATGCCTAGACACTCGATGCTCGTCCGCTTATCACGTAGGCCGAGACCAGCTGACTCGCTCTTCTCGATCGCGTCGTAGCCAGACTTACCGTCTGTGACCAGTACGCCAGGGCAGGATGAGATGGCGTCGTTCACGTGTTGCTTGTTGGTGTAGTCCACTTGGTCGCACTCCAGCTCGTAGATGAACAGGCGCACGTAGCTGATCTCGTCGAGGGTCTCTGTCATCATCTGAACCTCCGCACTCGTGCTGCTTCTGGCCACTCGCGGTAGTTTGCATGATCTCCATGAGATAGGCGCTACCGTCTCTGTCGAGCCACTCAGGAAAGACAGTGGTGCCAGCACGATCATCTCGCCACCCTGGGACTCGCCAGCGATACGAGCGGCCCAGGCAGCATCGCCCCAGCCAGCCACAGCGATCTGCTCGATGGCCGGGATGAGCATGACCACGTCGGCAGTGTCATTCATGGTGCGGATCAGCTTGTTGATCTTCTGGATGGTAGAGACCGTCGCCGTAGGTATCTCCGCTTGGAGTAGAGAGACTTCTGCACTGAGCCACGGGGCCGACTGCTGAGCTCGCCATCCGACTGTACCAAGTCGGCCTCGTAGATCTGATCTCTCTTTGTCTGAAACTCCTTCCGTGGGCTTGCGTCCACGTCGTATCTTGATGGGCTCCACGTTCAGGCTGTAGCTGTCCTGTGCGAGACTGCAGGTGTAGTCCTCATTCTGTCGAATACTGATGCCGCACTGCACAAACGCTCGGCTCTCCCAAGGTGTCCACTCGAAGGCCTGTTGTATCTTCTGTCGTTTCTTGAGGAAAGCCGAGTTGTGATGGTCGCCGGCGATCATCATGTCGTCGACGTGTAGGATAACCATGCCGACCAGCTTCGTGCCGTCTCGAATGACCCAGACGCACGGCTCGCACTGTATCACCTCCAGCTGCAGCGTCTTGAGCGTGTCCTTGAAATGGAGCCACCATTTGCGAGGAGCGTGTACAAATCCGTACATAGGCTTGAGGAACTGCAGGACCTCGTCGTCTTTCATGCCGAAGGCCTGACGCACGTCCTTGGGCGGGTCCGCGTAGATCTTCCTCTTCTCCTCGTCCGTCTCGCCCTGGAGAAAGGCTGTCACTGCATCGGCCTTCTCCAGTTTCCACTTGTGTCTGGCTGCCATGGCCAGTAGAAGTTGACGTGCACGTCTGGAGGCAACTGGTGATTCTGTCCGTAGGTGCAGCAGGTCGGGGTCGCTGAAACCGAGCACGACCAGTCTGGCTTTGCCTCGTAGCACGTTCCCCTGGTCATCCTTCTTCCAGGTCAGCACGAAGCGGCAGCGCAGCAGGCGCGCCGGGTCGATCCCCTGTCGGCTGAGGATCCTGACGGCCTTCGTGCTGAGGACTGAGGTGCACTCCTTCTGCTGGGCCTCGAGTAGCAGCTTCTTCTCCTCAGGCGTCGCCTTCTTAAATGAGACCTCCACTCGGCCCTTGCGGGCCTGCGATGCCACGAAGTTGCTGGGATCGTCCATGTAGGCCATGAACGCATGCTCGTTGCTGACAGGGATGTCCAGCACGATGAGTTCATCGTTCTCCTTCATATCGTCGTACTGCTGGACACTGTAGGCATAGTCGCTGTAGAAGTTACCCTCCTGCAGGTAGTAGGAGAAGGCCTCCTGGGTCGCAGCGTTGACCCGCTGCTTCTTAGCAGGGGGCTCGGTGGTGCCGGGCTCTCGGATCCGGCGCTTATCGTTCACGTCGGGCGCTGAGATATCGTCGAGGTCATCGTCAGTCTCCGCCACGATGGGCCGCTGCGACGCGCGCTCCTCCTGGTCGTCGCCGGGAGGGGCTTCCATGACGATCTCCTCCTCGATGGGCTGCTCAGCTGCTTCGGGTAGTCCAGCTTCGTGGCCGTCTTCCTGTGGAACGCCTGGTGGACCTTCTGGCTGAGTTGGCTGGATGAGAGGTTCCTGGACCTCGGTCGCCTCGTTCCAGGGATTACCCTTCTTCCTCATACGTCTGGGAGGTCGCGGTCCAGGTAGAGGTCGCTCTTCCAGTCCTGGTGGCGCCGCCAAGGCTCCACCCCCTCCGCCGCCTCCTGGGTCAAGACTACGAGGGTCTCCTTGTGGAACAGGAAGATCATCGTCCTCAGAAAGTGCCCAGGGTCCGCTCGCGTTGCTCTCGAAGGTGCGGGCGCTGACCGATTCACCGTCATCAGCGGCCAAATCCTCGCCAGTGGGCGGGGACTCGTTCGACAGGTCGATCACCTCGTTAGTGTCGAGCTGCTTCTGGACATCGCCGAAGGTCCAGGTCCCCGGCTGCTCGCGGCGCGAGCGTAGGGAGTCCATCGCCTCCTCAGAAGGCGTGGCAGGTCGAAGTTGTTCGGGAGCAACTCGGTAGAGGCGGCCAGCCAGTGTGATATTGACCACCGTCCCAGGTAGACCAGGTCGGTGTCCCGAGCTCGCTGGCTCGCGACAAAGTACTCGTCCAGGTCCGTGCCAGCGTCCTCGCCCAGGCATTGAGCGAGGCTGTCCCTTCTTGCGCCAGGCCCCTGATGGGAGCCGTCGGTAGACGAAAACCAGATCGCCCGTCTCGTACTTCTTGAAGGACCTGAAGCGCGCGGCCTCCGCTCGCTTAACTCGGTCAGAGTTCTCGGTCTGGATGTGAGCCAGCCGCGCCATTCGTCGTACCTGGGCGTCCCTGCTGAAGGTACCGTCCTGCAGCTCGGCACTGATGAGCGGCAGGTTGTTCGGCTCGTCCGACAGATTGACTGTCGTCCCAGTCGGCGTCCGTCCCGCATAGCGCTGCAGCGGGCTGAACCCGTCGATCCTGATCAGGTCGTTCCTGGCCGCCGTCTGGAGTCCAAACATCTCGCTGGTGGGTACTTCGGCTGAGACCATCTCGTCGAAAGCGTCGAGGGCCTCCTTGAAGGCTTCAATGGCACGCTCGATCTTGCCGATCTGCCAGTGGGCGTCGGCCGCGCATGGGAGACAGTAGACTCCCTGGCTCTCGATCCACTCGCGGAACTCGTCGGAGATGGCGCTGCCGGCAGGGTCGTAGCGCATGACCTTCGGGCGTCCCATCCAGGGGAACCATTTTGTAGCAAAGATATGCCGAAGGTCGCCTGCACGAACTTGTCGAGTAGTACCCGGGATCGGCTTCTCGTCGATCAGCCGCACGTAGAGGATGTCCGAGCCGGCGTCGAGTATCGCCAGCGCCATCACGTTCGTGTTCGTGCTGCGACGGATCCACGAGAAAGCGTCAAAAAGCACCTCGTGACCGTTTTGGGGCTGCTCTGCTGATGAGGCTGGTGGCCGCTTAGTAGGTGGTCGATGTGCGTCACAGATGTCGCACTTGAAGGTTCTGGCTAGACGTAGCACTTCTGGTCGAGCGCCACGGTCGCGAAGGTATCGCAGTAGATGAGCTCGAGGTAGGTGTCCGAGGTTGGTATGGACCAATCTGATGTAGCTCTCGAGCTTCTTGACCGTCTCGTTGGTGAGGTTGTGCGCTTCCTTGCCGTCTCGTGGTGGAAGAGTCGGCTCGTCCTCCTCTGGCGTAGGCTCTGTCGGTGGCTGCTGGGTAGCTGCCATGCAGAGGCAGTTCACAACCTCGTCCTCGAAGTAGTTCTGGTTCTGGCTCTTGGTCAGAGCCCTGAGGATCCGGCGGCACAGCATCTTGGGGTAGGAGCCCGAGGCCTCGGTCCTCAAGCTGCTCTCTATCTCCTCGTGGTAGTGTCCTCCACGGCACTGTAGAGGTTGTAGGGCTACCCAGATCCTCCTGTCATTCGTCAAGAACTTCCAGCGCTTCTTCATGAGCTCGCCCGTGTCAGGGGCTCGTAGTCCGCAGGCGCAGCCATCCACGATCACCTCGTACGGTAGGATCTTGTGGAGATCCTTCCAGCAGGTCTTCTGCCACGAACGACTGTTGTGGGGCTGCTCGGCGAGGGCCGAGCCGTTCAGGTTGAGCACCTGGTGCTCGATGAGCCTCTTGTTGTTCTCGAAGATCCGCTGGCTCTTGAGCCGCTTCCTGCGAAGGTTCTCCTTCTGTTGATCGTTGCGCTGGTTGACGTTCTGCATTATCGACCATGGACCGCAGGGTGGTGTACTGACGAAGAGCTCCGGGCGCTTCTCGTCTAGCAGGAACTTCGCCTTGTGGTAGCCCTGCGGCTTGCTGAGGTCGTTCTCGTTGAAGAGGCCGAGCCGCTCGTAGTGGTAGCCCTTCTCGTCGCACACCTTCCCGAGATTCGAGTCCTCGTGGGTGCACGCTTCGACCATCGTCAGGCGGCCGAAGGTTGCGAGGGCGCACATGGCTCCGAAAATGGCCGACCTCGTCGTATGTGTAGCTGCCCGTATCGCCTGGCGCTGGTGGCCCTTCAGCGGCCTGCTCTCGTCGCCGCGCCACCGAGACCTCTCAGCCTGAATCTCACTCAGGCCTTCGTCCTGACCGCACACGCCTGGTGGCACCAACCGTAGAGCCTCATCTTCACGATCGGCTCGTTCTTGGCGATGCATCGGCGTAGCTTGCAGTCCGGGTGCTGGCACATCTGAGTGTAGTGAGCTGAGATCGCCGGGCCCACGGGCATTGCCGTCGTCTCCATCTTCTTGGTCTCCGTCTCCTTCTTGATCTGGATAGTCGCTGCCGCCGTGCCGCGCTGCTCGATGATGTACGCGATGATCTTGTCGATCACCTCCTCCTTCTTGCCAGTCTGGGTCAGTCCCCACATCTTGCACAGCGGCTTGAGGTGGTTGACCAACGTGACCATGCTGAGCTGCTCGTGGATCTGCTCCGAGCTCAGCGCTGCAAACGCATCCACCTCCGCAAACTTGGTCAAGAAATCTAACTTTGCGGTCTCGATGGTGGCTCGCAGCTCTTGATTCTGCTCGCGCGCGGCTGCTGAGGCTGCTGACTTCTGGGACAGGGGGCGCTGCTTCGGCTCCGTGCACGGCTGGCGCGGCTCGATCTTCGCACGATGCTCGATGTCCGCCGGCCAGGTCGGGTACCTCTCGGGTAGCAACTGCACAGGTAGTCCGAGGCTGTCCAGCTTCCAGTTCACACGGTCGATCGTCTTGATGAAGACCTTCTGGATGATTCGTCCCCAGCGACGGCACTGCGTCCACTGCTGGAGGAGCTTGCTGGACCACATCTCCCAGTTCGGTAGGTGCTCCTGCAGGAAGGTGTCCGTCATCCGCTTCATGCTGTTGTCCTGCTCCGAGCCCTCGATCGTGTAGAAGATGTGGCCCCTCACGTCCTGATGAGCGATCAGTCGCCCCTGCGGCTGCATCCGTTGTAGTGTAGGCCGTGCCGGCGTCGACGTGGAGGTCGCCGCCGATGATCCCGAGTCCGGTAGCGGGACCCGAACATCCACCTGCTCCCATGGGCCATCCATCTCCTCGTTCTCCAGCTTGATCTGCTGGCTCTCTGCTTTGCGACATTTCGCCTCGCGGTTGAGGCTCATGCGAATATGTAGTGCCAACTGGATGTTGTCGGAGCTCAGGGCTCGAATATGGAAGTATTACTGGTTGCTGAAATCGGAGCTCTGAGCTCGAATCGTTCGCACCAAAAATGGCTCTTGGAGACGGGGATGTTACTGTTTGGAGCTCTGGAAACTCTGGGATCTCAGGGAAGGCCTCTGGAGATAACTCCGATAATGCCGTAGGTGATGGAGCCGGGGCTGATACGGATGATGTCCCTGACGTAAGGGATGATGTCCCCGACGTAATTAATGATGTCCCCGTACTTGTAAATGATGATGATGTTGCTGTAGGCGTAATTGGTGATGGTGCCCCCGTACTCGTAAATGATGATGATGTACCTGAGGCCTGGAGGGCTCCATTATCTGGGACCTCGTCGGGGAACTCCTGGGGCACCACTGCAGACGGTTTATCGTTCTCGCTTTTGATCGGCTGCTCTCTTTCATGTTTTCCCTCCGGCACCGTAGCAGTCTCGGGTGTCGAGGGCGTGGACCCCTACTCGAGAGATGCCACGAAGCCAAAATCGGCTTGTCGAACAAGTGGCAGTGCAAGATGACCGCTCGGAAGGACGAGCAGTTCAGCTCGGCGCCCGAGCTTCTTGAAGTAGACAGAATGCGCCTCGCAGTCGATCACAGCTCCTAGGCGGCTCAAAACATCCACTCCGATCAAGAGCGGGGCATCTGCGTCGAGGATGTTTATCTCGAGCTCGCCGTCCACACCGGCGATCATCAGAGGGAAGGTTGCCTTGCCGGTGCAGGTCTTGGCGTTGCCATCTCCAAAGATAAAAGTACTCTTCTGGCTAACGTCCATCTTGATGTTCTTGCCCGTCTGCTCATAGATGATATCGCGTAGGTTCTCGGCAGCCTCGATGCCCATGATGCTGGAGGTCGCGCCGATGTCCAGAATACCGAAGCCCTTGGAGGAGCTCTGCTTCACACTCATGAGGATCCAGTCGTCTAGCTTCTCCAGGGTTGGCCAGCTCGGTAGCTTCACATGATGGACTTGCTCCCGCCTCTCGATGGATTTCTCCACCTCTAGGTACATCGTCTTCTCGAGCTGTTTCTTCGGAAGCTTCGGTCGATTCTTGATCACTGGCTTATTGTTGAGCGTCGTCTCCAGCTCCAGGCGCGAGGTCTCGTTCCTGATGAGATTCGCCTCCATCTCGGCGTCCTGCTCGGCGCCGAAGAACACGTAGGCTCCGAAACCTCGCTTAGGTCGTTCACGATCTTTGCTGCTGGTGGAGGAAGCGCGGTCTTTGTGATCCTTAGTCTCGTGATTGCCGCCGCACTTCAGACAGGGTCCCTTACGGGGCGGCCGGCCCTGGGAGCGTTCTCCATCACGTCGGGGTGGTACGTCGCGTCGTTGTCCGCTCCCTCGGCCTCGTCCTTTCGATGATCCAGAGCCTCGGGATCCAGCTCGAGGTCCCTGGAACTTGCGCTGTCCTCCGCGTCCTTCTCGCTTCTTGTTCTCATCCACGGGGTAGAACTTCCTGGCGGTCTTCACTCGTCGGAGTAGATCTCGAGCTTCTTCGAAACTGCGCTGCTGGGCGGCGAACGCGGTCTCGGCCTCCTCGATCTCCTGGGCGCTGTAGAGCGGCTCCTCGGGATCTCCTTCGTCCTCGTCGCCGTCCGCGTCCTCATAGGTGGCCTCCGACTGGTCGCCATCGTAGTAGCTGTAGTCGTCGTCGTCCTCGCTGTTCTCCTCCCAGCCGGCATGGATCCGACCTCGCTCGCGATGGCGATGGTTGTCCTTGCCGTGCTTCTTATCTCTGTTCGTCAGCTCGTCATCTGGCCAAGATACTCTTAGCTGCTCGCCGATGCTGTCGTAGTCGAAGTTGCCTTTGACTGCGCTGATAACTGCCGCACGCTCCGTCGGGGAAAGTCTTGATCTCTGCAGCAGTAGCCATCCGCGCAGCTGGTCAAGGGGAATCGCCTGTTTGAAGTCGGTTCCGAAATCCGGATGCTCGGGGATCTCCTCAAGACCTGTCCGGATGAAGCTCCAGAGCTGGTGGTTCAACTCCTTGGCCTTGTCGGCGGCGTCCTCCGGGCCCTCCTGCTCGATCTTGTACAAGAACCAGTTGAGCTCCGAGTAGAGGGTGTTCCATTCCTTTGACCTTGCCGACAGCCGAGCCGTGCGCTGCTTCTTGAAATACTCGGTGTCGAAACCCTTGACCACGTCGTGGTAGGCCTCATCGTCTCTGCTTATGTAGCTCGGCATTGGCTCTCCAGTGTCTCGACGAAGATCGAAGATCCATCTGGCCAGATATTTGCCTGCATCCTGGATGGGCTGAGCACCGAGCTTGGCGCGAATGTGTCGCAGTAGCTCAGCTGCACCGTCGTCTCTCTCAATGCGGTCCCAGTCCACATCCTTGGCTGCTTGTCGTGCTCGACCTTCCAGTCGTCTCCACAAACGAGGGCCGCATACATATCGTTCATCTCGACGGGTGCCTCGGATGTAAGCTTTGACGTCTCTCTCGTAATCGTCCACCGTGGTGAGATCTCCGTTCCACTTCGGTATGATGTCATCGTTATTATTGTTATTCCTCGTCATGACTCAAACGATGAACTTCTATCCGTGAATCTGTTGTCCGTGGAGCTTGATAGCTCCGCTACCATGCAATGGTCCCGCTTAGAACCACTGCCCTGATCGCAATCCTTGATGATGCTGCTCTCTTCTCTGCTCTGACACGTGCCGAGGGTACTGTTGGCGGTCGGGTCGAATCTGAGGGCAGTGACGGTGCGATGCTGATCGCACTGTGGTGATGAACAGGATCTGTTTGTCAGCGGGCAGTTCGCTGTCCTGCGTCTCTCGGACGCACACCAGAAGTCCAGCGTCGCTGAGACGCTGCAAAGGCTTGAGCCAGAACGGTTTCGGATGAACCTGTTCTGGGATATTATAATGGGGATCTCGAAGGATCTCGGAGGGCCTACTAAGCAAGGCTGGCTGCAATCTGGAGGCTAAAGGGGGCCCGATTCGCCGGGAAACGCTTGGCTAACATACATGGGGCTCCTTTGGAGCCTGAAGCTTATATCACGCACGGCCTCTAGAGGCCATCTGTCGTAAGTAGGCTCTAGTGAGGCAGGCTCGGGGCTGTGAATTGCAAAGACAGCCCAGAGAAACCCCAACCCAAGAGTTCCCTAAGAGAGCCCAGGAAAGCCCAAAGACGGCCCCAAAAGTATCCCAAGAGCGGAAGCCCGAACCAACACTTCGAGTTCTCCGCCCCACGATGCCGCCAGACGCACCCAAGAGACCCCAGGTGGCCCCAAGAGACTCCTATGCCGCCCCAAGGGGCTTGAAAAAATGGCTCCCCAAAGGCTTCAACATTGTTCCCTCAGCGCCCCCGAGAACCCTTAAACGACATTCTAATGAACACCAACAGACTGCTCCGAGGAGAAGCAGATGTTTCGAGCGGTAGCCGGTCTACAGACATAAATTTGCAAAGACATCCCCGGCGGGATTTTTGAGGAATGGAGATACGAGAATCCATATGTTTGGGTGGGCGTCCCTCTGGGCCTGCACCCCCCCTCCGGTCGGTGTGTCATTTCCTCCGCTCTTCCTTCCATCTTGCTTCCGACCTATCTTGCCTCCTTCCCCTCATGTCCGTCTATCTGCCTGCCTATCTTGCCTCCTGGTCTTCCATCCTCCTGTTTCCTCCGTCTTTCTAGCTGCTTCATTCTTCCTCTTGCCTTCCACTCATTTCTGTCCTTCCCAACCTGCACCCTCTCGCCTGCCTATTCTCTGCTCCCCGCCGGTACCTTGCGTCCGCTCTCGCCAGCGATTCTCTTGGGGTTTTCTTGGGCCGTCTCGGCGGACTCTGGAGGAGGATGGAACGGAGAGGGAAGCGGAGAGGTCAAGAGAAGCGAAAATAGGAGGGCGCAGGAGGGATGAGCGACGAGGATACCATAATGTGGACGATGCAAGAGAAGCGGAAGAAGACAGTAAGTAGCAGGACGGAGAACGATAGCCACGAAAAGGTGTGTGAGGAAAGCAGGGCAGGAGGAGAGTGAAGAGTCAAGCATGTTCCAGTTTGCATGTCCCAACGCTTCAAGCTACCTAGTTGCAGAGCCCGCGCGGACCGCGCACTAATACTTCTAGTATATTCATGTACGAACTACACCTGTATATCTATCCTTATATATATATATACATATACATATGTATATATGTATGTGTATGTATGTATGTATATATATATATATATATATATATATATATATATATCGGCGACGCCCAGTGCGGAGCGAACTCCCCCGAGATGCACGACCCCCCAGGACGCACCGCTGGCGCGACGGGCCGGTACGAACCTCCCCCAGAATGCACGGAGCCCACGGGGACGTACCGCCGGTGCGGCCTTGCACGAATGCCCCCAGGATGCACCCGGGTGCGAGCGTCCGGGAGCGTGTGGGACCCCAGGGGAGTGCGTTCGAGCGTCTTGGGAGCACTGGAGGGCGCCCTTCGACGGCGGTGGCGTCGGCGACCACGGAAACGACGACGATGACGACGTGGCGACGACGACGTGGCGGCGACGACAACGTGGCGACGACGACGACGACGACGACCACGACCACGACCACGACCACGACCACGACCACGACGACGACCACGACCACGACGATGACGCCGACGCCGACGACGACGACGACGACGTGACGACGGCCTGACGACGACGCGACGACAACGCGACGGTGACGCGTCGACGACGTGACGCCGCGACGATGACGCCACGAGGATGTGACGACGACGAGACGACGACGTGCCGACGACCACGACGACGACGAAGATAACGTGATGATAACGTGGCGCCGGCGTGGCGACGACCGCGACGACCACGACGACCACGACGACGATGACGACGACGACGACGACGGCGACGGCGACGGCGACGGCGACGGCGACGACGACGGCGACGGCGACGGCGCGGCCACGGCGACGGCGACGGCGACGGCCACGACGATGACGACGACGACAACGAGCGGCGACGGACTACGACGGACCACGACGGACGACGACGGACGACGACGAACGACGAACGACGACGAGCGGCGACGACGACGACGAGGACAACATCGATGCAGAGATCTCCGGAGGCCACTGGAGGTTTTTGGAGATCGCTGGAGGTCTCTCGCAGTCCTTCTCCCACGCCTCATAGAATGCGTCCCAGACTCCTCCGCTCCCACAGGACCCCTCCCACCCCACTACCGCATGGGGGGGGGGCGCCAGTGCGCCCAGTACGAAAACTCCCCGGGAATGGGGGAGACGGGGGGGGGTCACGGCGGCATCCGGTGCGCCCGCTACGAAGCCCCTGGAAACCCCAGCGAGAGGGGGGGTCGTGCCCCGGGGCACCGCCGACATCAACACAAATATATAAATGAATGATTGTGTATATATATAGTATATATATATATACACATACAAACATACATACATACATACATACATACATGCATGCATGCATGCATGCATGCATGCATGCATGCATACACATACATACATACATACATACATACATACATACATACATACATACATACATACACATATATATGTATACATATACATATACATACACATATATATATATATACACACTTAATTTCGGAGTAGTGGGCTCCCCAGCCCCCCCAAGGCACAAAATGACAAATGGGGCCACCCCCTGGGCAACCGAATTTAGCCCCCGGGGCCCGGGACCCGTTTTCGGCTCCCAGGGCGTTCCAAGAAGACCCACGATGGCTTCCAGACAGCCCAAGAGGCTTCCAAGACGACCCGAAAACGCCCCGAGATCACTCCAAGGCCGCTCAAGATGCATTCAGGACGGCCAAGAGGCAGCCCAGAAGGCCCAAGAGAGCTCCGAGAGGGCCCCCAGACGCCCAAATCGTCCCATTGAGGACCACGGTCAGCACATTCACAATTTTTGTGTTCACAGCGTCCAAGACGGCCGAACTGGTCCTCCAAGATCGCTCCAAGATTGTCCAATATCCCCTCAACGAGGCATCAACGCTGCCCAAGAGAGACAGAAGACGGGCCACGAGGCGCCCAAGACGGCCCCAAAAGGTGGATTCGAGCTCACATTTCGAGCTCTCCGCCCAAAGGGTGCTCCCGAGATTTTCAGCAGGCCCCAAGAAGCCCCCAAGATGCCCCCAGGACGCCCACAATTTCTTCGAAGAGGCCCCCAAACGGCCCCTCAGAGGCCCATACATAGACTTATACATACATCTACATACATACACATACATATACATACAAATAGGCAACTATGTATATACACATGTTCATACCGTCTCATTCGTATGGCGTCATCTAGGTCCACTATCGGTGAATTGACACGCGCATGGCGCGCTCATAAAGCGTAAATGACGTCTCCACTTTACTTGCGTTTGCATGGTCAGCACGCGTTTGGCGCGGCTCGCGGTTGGCGCGTATTTGGCGCGTCGATTGTTTCGCCGTTTGGTTGTTGATTGTCTCATTGGTTGTCAGAATATGCGCGGCACAATGTGAGCTATATCCAGCCATGTCGAATGCTAGATTCGGTTGTTGCCCGTCGGTGCAAGCCCGTCGCCTTGTTTCGTCTCTGCACGGGTGCCATGACCCAGCACAGCCAACACACGCATCGTCTTTCAGGAAAGGAGTCTGTGGTAACATTCCAGGTTCTATGGTAACATTCCATGAAATAATCCCATTGCCCTGCCACACTTTCGTGACCTGGGATGATTGAAATGGTGGGAATCATGTGGCCCTGCCATTCGTTTGTGACCTGGGAAGGCTGAATTAGTGATACTCCTGTGCCAACTGCCGCGACCCCACAACCCGAACCACAAGGACGAGGGATAGGGTAGTAGGGTAGTAGGTCGGATAACCTACATATTAATAGTGTAAGGTTGAATTCTTGTTTTGCCCCCAATCCCCGCGGAGGGGGGATAGGATAGTCAAACATGGGACGGACCAATCAACACGCTTGCATTATGGCCGCGCCCCCGAACCTCGTGAAGGCGGGGGGAGACTCGTAGGCCGAAGGACGGGCAAGTCAAGAAGATTCAGTTCACTGTTTGGCCTCGCAGCGTCGAACTCCCGTTGACAGGCTTGTCAGCGGACGAACACATGAATATTGCAAGTTTGCATTATTATCCCACCCCAAACAGGAGGAGGGATAGGTGATCGTTTTTTGATTCGTTGGTTTTCCGATCGGCGCGGGCCCTCGCACCCCCACTTCTTTCCCCCATGGAGTAGATCTTTGATGTTTTTGGCGCCTGTTTCGAGCAGGTGGAGCCTCTCACCCATACGACGCACTGCTGCAAACAGCCGCAGTAAGCAGAGGTCCAGAGCCAGACCCCCCCTCCCCCCCTTTTCCGCCCAGTGTCGAAACGCCGAATTAAAAACGCTCACTAGGGTAGCGAGTTCAGAGGCTCTCCAGAGACCGCCAAAGCCTTTCGACCATGGACCCCGCCATGCCTCCTCCTCTTGCGCCTCCTCCTCGCCCTCGCCCTTTTCGTCCTCTTCATGGCTGCCGCAGGGGATGGTCCACCGTTGCGTATTTGGCCCGGCAGGCTCCAGGGGCCCCGCGAGAAAGCCCATGGAGTCCCGGAGACGCCCCGAAGAGGTCCCCAAGAGGCTCCAAGAGGCCCCAAGAAACCCCCACGAGGCCACCCCAGAGGCCCAGAGAGAGTCAAATTCGCCCCCTACATGCCCTTGCAAGGCCCCCCAGAGACGGCCAAGACGCCACACAGTCTCAACGGGCGCATCATCCTGATAGTGCTCTTCATCGCGTCCCGAGCATTTTCCAGCCCTCCAGCCCAGCGAAGCGGAGTGACACTCTACCCGTTTGCAGGGCATGGCTTGTCGAAGGGGTCGCCGCCGCGACACGCGAAGCAACAGTCTCTGAACGCAGGCAGGCTCGGGGACCGATCATGGTGAGACGGACGAGGATGAGGACGATGATGGAAATCATGATGATACGCGAGCTTGACGTACCGTCATGGCTAGCTGCACTGGGCCAAGGATGTTTTCCATAGTGTTGTTGATGATGTCGTCAGTGGGTATGATCAGGATGGTTATTATAACGCAGAGTATGATGATGAGTATGAGTATTAGGCCTGAACTCACAAAGGTGGGTGAGGGTGGATACGACTATGTCACGTGCCTGTGCTTGATAGCGCTGTCCAAGATCTTCCAGCCCCCGCCCAGCCTGGGCTATAACTTGAGCGCGCGCTTCGCGCGCGCTGTGGTTCTAGTATATATATTTATGTATGTAGATGTAGATGTAGATGCATCTGTAGATGTATATGTATATGTATGTGTATAGGTAGATGAATATGAAAATGAAGATGAACATGAATATGAATACATATATGTGTGTATCTATGTGTATACGTATATGTATATGTATATGTATGTAGAGGGGTGCATGCATACACATGTATGCACATATGCACATATATATATATATATATATATATGCATGTATGCACATGCGTGTCCATACGTATGCATGCCACTTGTGCTTCTCCCGCAGGTCAAACACGCGTACGGCTACTTGCCTGGGAACGAGTACCCGAAGATGCCTTTCTTCGGCTGGCTCATCCTGGCCTATGCGTTGCTGGCAATCATATGGATAGTGCTCCCCTGAGTTCCTTTTTATTGTTATGTTGCCCCTCGCCCATGGGGAGGACGTGGAGGACGAGAATGTGTAGAGCATCCCCCCGTCCACCCCGCACATGTATTTCCCCCTTCAGCCCGCAATGCCCATGCCGCCCTTCCTGGTTCACTTTCACTTGCTCCTTCGTTTCCCCTTCCTAGCCGTTCGTGCACATGCCAATTGCTTGCCAACTGCTTGTCTAACTTCAGTGCCCGCGGACTTGCATGCTTGCCTGCCCGAACGTCTGCTAACCCAATCTCCAGGCCAGCATGCACACGCATAGAGAGGTTCCCGTGGATGCATCGACACAATGCATGTTCCATACATCCACAGCCCCGACCTATACGCATACCTTGTTTCGCACGGCTACAAGCATTCCCATAGGCTATCCGAAGTGCACACGTGCCCACCGAACTGGCCTCCTGCCCGCTTGGCTGTCGTATTCTCTTCGCCCCCGTTTTAGCATTTCTTTCTCAGCCCCCGTGGTTCCCCCAGAGGGCGCATACCTTCGGAAACTGGAGCATCTAGATTACCAGTGGCGGGCGGTTCTGCAATCCCAGGACTTTTCCAGGGTCGGGGACGTCGGAGTGGTGTGCTGTATACTTATACTTCTCCGTTTTCCTTGGGAATAGCGAAGAATATATACACCAGGACCCCGTGTACACCAGGATCCGCTTTCTCGTGAAAGTTCCCGCGCAGGGCACAGCGTCGGTGTATGGAGTTCGGTTCCCTATTTCTCAGCCCCCGTGCTTCCCCCCCAGAGGGTGCATACCTGAAGGGCGCTGTCCCGCTGACCCCGGCCGCGTTGGCCACAGGCCAGGCCTTCGGGGCGGCGGTGCTCACGGCGGGGCGGCCACGGCTCCGCAGGGCAACACTTTCTGCCTCTCCAGCTGACAGTGCCATTCCCTCCCTTCGGGAGGAGGACGAGAAGGGGAGGAGGAAGAGGAGGAGGAGGAGGAGGAGGAGGAGGAGGGCCCCCTCCCCCTCCCGTTGTGGAGCCTGGACCACTCGTGCTGCCAAGAAGTTCGTGGATCCCCCCCGCAGAAGGAGGCAGGAAGGCGATCCAGAAGCTCACCAAAGGTAAGCTTCCGCCAGGGCTCAAAGCCTGGCCAGACGGCATGAGGCTCGCTGTCGGCTGCCCTTAGCGCGGAGGGGGCGAACCAGCTGCCGAGGCAGGCGCGCGCGGAGGACCCCCCTCCCCCATCCTTCTTGTGGTGGTGGCGGTGGGAAACAGGCCCACCAGCTGATCCCAGATCCCTGTGCCCCCACCACCTGCCACCCGCCTGTCCACCTCGCGACTCCGCCCCCCCCTTCTCCCCCCCGCACGGGGCGGGCGGCCGCGCAGGTGCTCTCCGTGCGGTGGTGGGACCAGCTCTTCCGGACTCGCCCGGGCGCGCTGGAGGGAGGATGAGGGGGAGGAGAGAAAGAGAGACAGAGAGAGGATCGGGGAAGAAGAAGTGACACGCACATGAAAACGCGGAGGTCCGCGCGGATTTCTCGGATCAGTGCTGGGGCCCCCTGGCGGCGCCTCGGGCGCCGCCCATGGCGCGCTCCGCGAGCCGCGCTGGGGCTCCAGCGCCGATGCGAGAAATCCGCGCGGACCTCAGAGCTTGTATGCTTGCTTATGTCATTTTTTGTTTCCCGAGAGGAGGCACGAGGAGCAGAGCATGACCAGGAAGAGGGAAGAGGAGGCAGACGGGAGGGGAGAGGGATGAGACGGCGCTTCCAGAAGCACGAAGAGGATGACGACGATGGGGCAGAAGGATCATTCAGAAAAAATGGGGAGGAGAGGGCGATGAAGGACGAAGGATGAGGGCGGAAGGAGAAAGATGAATCATATGAATTGGAGAAGGAATCCGATGATGAGGAGGCGCATTTGGACGACGCGCCACTAAACAACGAAACGAAACAACCGGGCGACGAATCACTGCTGGCAGATGTCCGGGACCAACCGGGAATTGCCAGGACCGACGCGATCCTGGATGAGGAGGAGGGAGGAGGGGGACGAATACGACGAAGACACGGAAGAAGAGGAGGAGGAAGAGGAGGAGGAGGAGGAGGAAGAGATAAGGAGGATATGAGGAGGGAGGAAGAAGACGAAGAAGAAGAAGAATTTGACGACGCCGACGACGACGAGGGATAGGAGGAGAATGCGGAAGGAATAGGACGAGGAGGAACAATATGAGGAAGAGGAGGTGGAAGAGGAGGAGGAACAGGAGGCGGAGGAGGAGGAGGAGGATATGCCGAGTTGGAGATGTGGAGAGGGACGACTGGGGAGGAGGAGGAAGAGGAATTCGGAGGAGAACGAGGAGGAGGCGGATGAGGAATGATGATAATAGGCGGATGAGGAAGAGGAGCAGGAGGAGGAGGAGGAGGAGGAGGAGGAGAAGGAGGAGAAGGAGGAGAGGAGGAGGAGGAGGACGACGATGGCGGACGATGCGAGGGGAGGAGGAATTCGGAGGAGAAGGAGGAGGGATATGACAGGAGGAGAGGCAGAGCAGTATAGGAGGACAGGCGGAGAAGAAAAGGAGGAAGAGGAAGAGCAGAAGCGGACGATTGAGTAGGAAGCAGCAGGGGGACAAGGGCAGGCATGCGAGAAGGAGGGAGGGGGTCTGGTCGCTTATCTGATGATTACGGGGAGAGAGGGGGGGGGCGGAGGAGTAGGATCAGGAGGGCGGAAGAGCATGAGAGGAGAGGGGGAAGGCATAATCACTTGGAGGAAGCAGGGAGACCACGTGGTGGAAGGAATAGGAGGATGGGGCACGCCAGATGCAGTTGGAGGGTTTTACCCATCAGTTGCTGCGCAGTCGGGCATGAGGCTTCTGAAAACATGGGTGGGTGTGGCCAGCGATGCAGCGATAACACGATTTCGATTCGATTTAGGACGCACCGATCGAAACACAAACATACACGCATGCGCGAACACATAATCCATGACATCGTGCGAATGTAGAACGCGTCCGGGAAATACCGTATGATACATGATGGTCGTATTCACGTTGTTGTTGTTGGTGTTGTTGTTGTTGTTGTTGTTGTTGTTGTTGTTGTTGCAACAACGCGAGTTCGACGGGGAGCGGTGCGCCATGGGAGCGGGCTCGCGTGGAGCCAGGAGGGGCGAAGACGAGGAGGAGGAGCAGGACGAGGACGAGGAGGGTGGGGGGGAGCAGGAGGAAACACAGCAGGCACATCCGATCAGAAGTCTCGCTATAAGAAATCTAGGAGCAGGTTTGTCGTCGAGCCTTGAGCTTCCTGAGGTGCCCCAGATCTTCTATGGGCTCCGAAGGCCTTCAGGGAGGCGAGAATTCCTTGGGGCATCTGCTGGCAGGAAGATATATTATCCGTAAGAGCTTCGCCCCCCGCTGTCGGCCTCCTCTCTATCATAATTGGATAGATTCGAGTCGCGTCGGTGCGTCTCGGCGCTGCTTTGGTGGCCTTGGCGCATCTGGGGACATCATGCGGGGGCGGTCAATCAGCGCATGTTGAGACGCTGGCGTTATCGAAGACGCCTACGGCGAATCACCGCCGCCCCCTGCCTTTTGGAATCGCCCGCGTGGCCGAGCGTTGTGGCAAGAGCTCCGCCAAGCTATTGAGCCAGCTGTTTCCCAAACCGTTGCAGAAACCCTTCGGGGAACACTTGGGGGAGGATGGCGGGGAAGATCCGGAGGAGGAGACGAGGAGGAGGAGGAGGACGAGGAGGAAAAGGATAATGATGATGAGGAGGAGGAGGAGGAGCAGGAGGAGGAGGGGTATGTTGGGAGCCTCTGGGGGCACTCTTGGGGCCTCCTGGGATTTTCCTGAGAGCCTCTTGCAGGCATCTTGGGGGCCTCATTGGGCCTCTTGTGGGCCTGGGGGCTTCTCGGGGGCCTTTTTGGCTGTTTGGCCCGTCTGACGTCGTCTTGGGGGCCTCTCTGGGCCGACTAAGGGCCCTGTTGGGGTGCTCCAGGGCCGTCTTGGAGGCCAGCTTGGGCGTCTTGAAGGCATCTTGGGCCGTCTTGGAGCCCTGTTAGGGCCAGATTCAGGGCCTCTTGGGCCGTTTCGGGGCCATGTTGGAAGGCCTCGTGGGCGATCTTGGGGCGACCTTTGGGGGCTCTTGGGCCGTATCGGGCCGTCGGAAGATCGAAAAGAAGCAAATGCCCCAATCCTTCAAACACCTGAGGAATATCAATGATTTTGACCTCGTCGGGCCTTCCTGGAGGCCCTCTTGGGGAGCACTCTTGGAGACCTCTTGGGGGCCTCTTGGGCCGTCTTGGGCCATCTTGGAGCGATCCATCTTGGGCCATATTGATGGCCTCCTGGCCCGTCTGACGCCCTCGGAAGCCGTCTTGAGGGCCTCTCTGGACCCTCTTGGGGTGCTCCAGGGATGTCTTGGAAGCCATGCTGGGCGTCGTGGATGCCTCGTGGGCCGTCTTGGAGCCCTCTTTGGGCCGTCTTTGGGGCCTGTTGGGCCGTTCTGGGGCCATCTTGGAGGCCTCTTAGTCTTGGGCGCTGTGGGGGCGATATTTGGGCTGTTGGGCCGTCTTGGGCGGTCGGAGGACCGAAGAGAAGCACATGCCCAAATCCTTCAAACATCATGGGAAATTCAAGGATCTTGGTCTCTTCGGGCCTTCCTGGAAGACCTCTTGGAGGCCACTTGGGACGTCTTGAAGCTTCCTGGTGCCCTCTTGGGCCGTCTGGGGCCATCTTGAGACTATCTTATACCGTCTTGGATTCATCTTGGGCCATCTTGAAGGCGTCTTGGGGCCATCGTAACCGTGTTGTAGGCCATCTTGGCGGTCTTGAAAGCCATCTTGAGCCTTCTTGGGATTTGTGTGAGAATTGGGCGCCGTCTGGGTGGCCAGGGGTACGGGCCGAAGGCCCAGGGAGAGTTCTTTGGGAAAAAGAACCAAAACCAAGAGCGATAGGGTTTAGCACGCTGAGCACTTTTTGTGGCAAACCAACAGGGGGCGGCGGGTCGAAGACGCCTACGGCGAATCACCGCCGCCCCCTGCCTTTTTGGAAGCGCCTATGTGGCCGAACGTTGAGGCCAGACCTGCCAAGCTATCCCGAATCGGTTTGGAAAGCCTTCGGGAAACACGTGGGCATCTTGAAGGTCATCTTGGCCGCCTGGAGGCCATTTTGACCCTTTCGGGCCATCTTGGAGGACGTCTTGGAGGGCTCTTGAGCCGTCTTGGAGGCCATCTTGAGCGTCTTGGAGGCCTCTTGGGCCGTCTTGGGGGCCTCTTGGGGCCGTCTTGGGCCTCTTGGGCCCTCTTGGGCCGTCTTGGAACAATATTCGGGCGCCTTGGAGCATGTTTGGCCTCGGCAATGCATGGTGCAATTTGCAAAGGGTTATGGTTTCGGGGACGCGACCATTATCTAATTTGCCAGGGTTTGCTGCCTCGGGGACGCGAATCTCGTGTAATTTGCGAAGGTGTGTTGCCTCGGGGACGCAATTATTGTATACTCTAGTAGGGTTTGTGGCCTCGGGGACGCGAACATGGTGTGATTTACGAGGGATTACGGCTTCGGGGACGCGAATCTCATGTATTTCTTTCTGTCCCACGCCCCACGCCCCCCCCCCCATGAATTCAGAGAACGCGATCCGGACGTGGTAACCGGGTCGTTTGGAGCTCCCCCCCTCGCGCGGACAGTAACAGTTTATAGCAGGAAACAGAAAACGAAGCTATAACGGAAACTCGAACCTGCAGCTGGAGCAGCAGGGAGTGGCAAGCCTAAGCCTCGTAGCCTGATGTTCCCGCAAGGGAGCCGGCGGATTTTCATGTGCCTATATTTGAAGAGCGAAGGAAGAGAAGTTCGAGGACTAGTTGGAGGAGGAGGGGGAGGAAGAGGAGGAGGATGAGGAGGTGGAGGAGGAAGAGGAGGAGGGAGGAGGAGGGAGAAGAGGAGGAGGAAGAAGATAAGGATGAGGAGGAGGAGAGTGGAGGAGGAGGAGGAGGAGGAGGAGGAGGAAGGAGAGAGGAGGCGGGGACAAAGAGGAGAGGAGGAGGAGGAGGAGGAGGAGGAGGAGGAGGAGGAGGAGGAGGAGGAGGGGAGGGGGAGGGGGGAGGGGGAGGGGGAGGGGGAGCAGGAGCAGGAGCAGGAGAGGAGCAGAGCAGGAGCAGGAGGATGGGAGGGGAGGAGGGGAGGAGGAGGAGGAGGAGGAGGAGGAGGAGGAGGAGGAGGTAGGAGGAGGAGGAGGAGGAGGAGGAGGTGGAGGAGGAGGAGGAGGAGGAGGAGGATGAGGAGCAGGAGGAGGGGAGGAGGAGGAGGAGGAGGAGGAGGAGGAGGAGGAGGAGGGGGAGGGGGAGGAGGAGCAGGCGGAGGAGGAGGAGGAGGAGGAGGAGGAGGAGGAGGAGGAGGAGGTGGAGGAGGAGGAGGAGGAGCAGGAGGAGGAGGAGGGGTATGAGGAGCAGGAGGAGGAGGAGGAGGAGGAGGAGGAAGAGGAGGAGGTGGAGGAGGAGGAGGAGGGAGGAGGGAGAGGAGGAGGAGGAGGAGGAGGAGGAGGAGGAGGAGTAAGGAGGAGGAGGAGGAGGAGGAGGAGGAGGAGGGGAGGAGGAGGAGGAGGAGGAGGAGAGGAGGAGGAGGAGGAGGAGGAGAGGCTGGAGGAGGAGGAGGGAGAGGAGGAGGAGGAGGAGGAGGAGGAGTAAGAGAGGAGGAGGAGGAGGTAGGAGGGGGGAGGAGGTGGAGGAGGAGGAGGAGGAGGTGGGAGGAGGGGAGAGAGAGGAGGAGGGGGGGGGGATGAGGAGGGAGCAGGAAGAGGAGGAGGAGGCGGAGGAGGAGGAGGGGGAGGTGGAGGGGGAGTGGGAGGAGGAAGAGGATGAGGAGGAGGAGGAGGAGGAGGAGGAGGAGGAGGAGGAGGAGCGAAAAGCGAGACACCAGGATCCAGAGCTGCATCCTGGTGGTGCTGCTCCTCGGCTGCGCCGAGGCGTGCCCGCGCTGCTTTTCCTCATGCTGTGTGAGGGTCGGCCTGGGGCATAAGATCGAGGTTGGTTCGGGGAGGGTACCCTTATGTTTTTCGTGTTTGTGGGATGTTATCTGGACTCCACACTGCTTCAACCACTTGCTCGACATCGTCCCTGAGCCCTGGCATCGCCCGTGGGTGCACCCTCGCCGCGGCCTGGCTGCTGCCACGGCCACAGCTGCCACGGCTGGCCGCACCCGCCCACTCGACGCGGAATTATTCCGCGTCTGAGTGCCCTCCCCTCCTCCTGCCCTCTGCCGCCGCCTCGTCCCCTCCCGAGTTCGGCCTATTCGCGTAAGGCCTCCCCGGATCGCCGCTC
>CAUYUJ010022518.1:45000-110568 GCA_963575745.1 Prorocentrum cordatum
CGGTCCTCTCGCGAGGCCCCGGGCCTCGCCAGATGCACGCCCCAGCCAGCACGCGCGAGCAGCGGGTCCGCCGGGTGCTCGCAGACCCTGTCCGTCCAGGTCCTGGTCCTCGCGGGGTCCCCATCCGGCGGCAGCGCGGGCGCGGGGAGCGGCGGCGCTGGGAGGTCGGCGCGAGCGGCGGCGGCCAACGCGGCCAACGTTAGTCGACACAGGCACACACACACACACGCACACACACAGACACACTGACACACTGACACACTGACACAATGACACACTGGCACACTGACACACACACACACACACACACACACACACGCACACGCACGCGCACGCGCACACACACACACACATTCACACACATTCACACACACACGCACACACACGCACGCACGCACGCACGCACGCACACACGCACGCACGCACGCACGCACGCACGCACGCACGCACACAGAAACACGCACGCACGCACGCACGCACGCACGCACGCTCGCACGCACGCACGCACACGCACACGCACACACACGCACACACACCACACACACACACACACACACACGCACACGCACACGCACACGCACACGCACACGCACACGCACACGCACACGCACACGCACACGCACACGCACACGCACACGCACACGCACACGCACACGCACACGCACACGCACACGCACACGCACACGCACACGCACACGCACACGCACACGCACACGCACACGCACACGCACACGCACACGCACACGCACACGCACACGCACACGCACACGCACACCCACACACACACACGCGCACGCACATACACACACACACACACACACACCCGCACACACGTATTCATGTTGGCGCTAACGCGTGTTCGTTGGATCATCAATACCCGTTGTTGTTGTTTTTGTTTGTAGGTGCCTTCGTTTTCCAAGATCCCAATCTACTTCAGGCGCCTTCCTATTTCAATGACCGGGTGGTTTTCCTGTTCCTTTCCTTCTCAGAGGGCGGGCGGAAATCCTGTCTATTTTGGTACTGCCTTCCTGATTCGTGTTTCCGCCCACCTCTCGCGAACGATGGGTAAGCGTGGAGCGCGTCGGCAGGGCTACCCCCTCCGCACCCTCGCTCGTTTGGCCCATCCTCGGCCCGTTTCGGCGTCGACGCCGCCGCACTCGAGCTTAAGTTGGACGCCCCTTCGACGGCCCTGTAGTCCTGCTTGGCACCTTCGGTCTTGTGGATGACCGAAGGGGTTGCTCGCACCCCGGCAGGTCACTGCCGCTGCCTCTGCCTCCCGGCATCACTGGGCGGCTTGGGCCCCAGCCCTGCTGCTGCCGCTTCTCCTCCTCGTCCTGCGCATCCCCTGCTTCCCGCAGCAACCTCGAGGAACACCACCCCAGACCTCAAGCGACGACCGGAATCCGCGCAGGATCCTCGGGGACCCTCCTGCCCCAGCACCAACCAGGAGAGAATCACTCATAGACGTCATCATCATTATCATCATTATCATCATCATCATCGTCATCAGCAGCAGCGTATTCATCTTCATCATCAGCATCATCATCAGCATCATCATCATCATCATAATCATCATCAGTATCATCATCATCAGCAGCAGCAGCAGCATCAGCATCAGCATCAGCATCCGCATGCATCCGCATCCGCATCCGCATCCGCATCCGCATCCGCATCATCAACATAGTCATCATCAACATCATCATCATCAACATCAGTGATGGAAGAGGAGGAGGTGGAGCAGGAGCTGGAGCAGGAGGAGGAGGAGGAAGAGCAGGAGGGAGGCGCGGCCGTGCGGGGGGGAAGAGGAGGAGGAGGAGGAGGAGGAGGAGGAGGAAACGGCGGGCACGGGCGCTTCGCCCTGAAGGGCGGGGGGGGGGGGGCAGTCGGGCGGGCGGCCGTTCTACCCCCGCGAAGGGGGGGCCGGGAGCGGCGACGGAGGAGAGAAGAGGCGCTCCAGGAGGGGCCCCGCCTGCGGCGCCGCCTCGCCGCCTGGCGGAGGCCAGCGGACGCAGAGATCGGCGCCTCGTCCGACGACGGAAGGCGGCGGAAGCAAGAGGGAGACGTGAACCCCTGTTCGGACTCGGGATTCACGGAGACTTGGAGTGATGGCTCTGCACGAACGAGATGGGCACGGAAAGAAGGGGTGCAATCCCCAACAGCGGATCCTGTTCATTTTGAACAGCACTCGCTGTCCGCGCCGCCGCGGCCTTTGTCCATTCGAGACAGAAGGCCGCCTGCCCAACAGCGGCCGCTGTTGGTTTGGGGCACCATTTGCTGTTGGGCATTATACCCATTCTTTCCGTACCCATGTCGGGCGTCCAAATTGGCTTTTGGGTGCTGTGGCGCCGTTCGATGGCCCAGGCTCATGGTGCCACCCCTCTGGGAGGCAGGGTGGTCGCCAGCGTCCCTCGTGGTTTTTAGCTCAGGGTCCGGGCAACCAGTGGACAAAGCGATGGCGTGCGCTGGGGGCTTCGGGGGCGGAGACGGGGGAGGATAGGAGGACTCGGGGAGGACTTGGGTAGCCCCCCGTCGGGAAAGACTTGGGTCGTACAAGCACGAGCACAACATTCTCAAGCAGGACATCGTCATCTCCATGACCATGAATATAGCGATGTCATGTTCCAGGATCGAAGTTCTGGAGTTTCCAGGATGACCATTGACGTTGCCAGCGACGGTGGTGGCATTGACTACGACATGGGCTCAGATAAACTCGGCCGCTTTGCCGAACGATGTCTCACCTACAACATGGCCAAGGCAGTTCCGAATGAGCCCCAGCTTGACACGATGCACGATGCACCCCGACGAAATAAAGATCCTACGTACGCGTGCGCACCTCAGTCGAGGTTAACGAGCAGCCGTGGTCAAAGCGGACGGCTTTGCTAACTAAGCAGGATTGTTAAGAATCCAAGCAGATATCGTTGTGCATTGCTGACCGAACTCAACATATTGTCTGGCAGCGAGTGCTTCACAAAGGAATGTTTGATCGAAAGCCCAGGACGTTCTGACACCAAGATAGTCTACAAGTGGAAGCCTGTAAGAATCAATGCGGGGATCGTTGGAAATATCATGCGTTTGCGTTTTGTACAGCGCGGCTTCATGAGCCAGCCAGGAGGCGTTCTCCGTGGAGATCTGCTCAGGCATTGCCTGGCGTGCATCCCAGCGGCTTTGGTCAACGAGGCCGCGCGTTATCACGATTTGGTCTCGGCCAGCCCGGACGCCGACGAAGTCTTTTTCTCAACGCAATTTGCCTTCCGAGATCTGGCCGAAGCCTTTGGAGAGCAAGAGCGAACGATCTCTTTGCCCCGCCTCCGTGCAGTGCCTCAGTACTTCGTTCACTGCTGGATTAAGAGACGCTGCCGGATTGGGAGTGCCTGTACTTCGTATGACGAATCGCCACGGTATCGTAAGCTTCGCACGCCAGGTACTGGCACCGCAGACGCACCGCGCGCATGTTCCTTCAAACTAGACAGGCCACTGAAGGATTGGGTTCAGATCTGTCGCGCGACCAGGAATTCTAGGCCGCCGGTAACCTACTTACTGCCAAGCTCGTCGGCGGCATCAACACCTGCGGCAAAGGGACCAGCGTGAATGAATCTGCCTGGCATGTGGAGCAAGTGCTTGACAAGTGCAATGTGAACATGCGGACTTGCACCAAATGCGCAGCACGCTCTGCCGAGACCGAGGACGGAGACGCAGTCATGGACAAAAACGACTACATCAAACAATGCCGCCGAACTGCGCACCCTGAACAAGTCGGTGCCCCTTCACACGCATGCTACCAACGTCGTCGGTGACGTGTTTGTCAGCCTGATGGGGTCCTTGGCAGACGCGACCCTCGCGCAGCTCTGGACCATAGTATACGCTGTCTCTCTGCAGCGGATACAGTAGCCTGCCAACAGCCAGGTGAGACGATTGAACGCCCTTGCCCGGGAACTGTTGCAGACTTTGATGACCACATTCATGAAACCATGGTTCCCGATGGCTCAATGGATCTGCGCAGCGACTCTGGGTATCGCAGACTCGCCGTTAGGATGACGATTCGACCAAAACGCTATGGCCTTCGAGGCTGCTACACTCTGCGTCGTGGCACAAGTAGTAAGGAACAGGTCATGCACCGCACCGAGAGCTCATGTACGTCCCATCGCCCCAAGGCGCGATGAAGGTCTGCCGCAGAAGCGCTTGCTGCACAAATGATCCGAGAGTTCTGGCGGATCCCTTGCTTGCAGCCAGCCAGCACGTGAAAAGAATGCGGGCCTGTGTCTGGCCCCACACGAAGAATTTCGCGAACCCGCGACTGCTCAGTGAGGAGCGCGCTTCCACGCTTTATTATGTACCCAGTGTGGCGGGATCGAGGTCTCAAGTCGACGTCGTGGAAGCATGACTTCGACGCAGTCTACCTTTGCGCCGATGTGGGGCCAGACTTCTCCGGCTCGCCTCCTAGGCGTTCAGGGCCGACACAGGTCCGCCCTGCTTCTATGCAGCATTCCCCGGCTTACGTCTGCCGAGTTCCTTGTGGTGTTGGGATAGTGGAGTCATGGAAGCATGATGCCAGCACTTGGCACTCCTCGTTCCTTGCGTCCTGATGCAGCATTGCTTCGGTGGCTGCATCAGCCAGCTTCCGAGTTTTCACATTATGTTGTGCCCTTTGGTTCTTGCATCCGTACGTTAGCGGGCAAGGTTCGTTTCCCCCCTCGAGTTCGAAGGTGCGCTCCGAGGCGGCGCAGCCCCATTTGCCTTTGCCGCCTGCTCTGTGCATGATCTGCGGCGGCGAGGTGGACAAAAGGCATACTGTTGCTTCCCATTGCGATTTACCCATGTCCTTTTCTTTGTAACTCTTTAACTATACACGATGATACCCCGACCTCGTTTTCTACTAACGTGAGCCGTTTCGAGGCCAAAATCGCTGGCTTTGGAACGTTGCGTGGCCGTCGTGGAGGCATCTTGGCCTCGGGAGCGCGAGTCTGACGTGTTTGGCGAGGGATATTTGGCCTCGGGAAGAGGGGGGTTGTGCAATCGGCTGTGCGTGTCTCGAGGGGGAGGGGGCCTTGGAACATTAGAGAAACCCTTCCAGGCAACACTTGGCATGGGCAGCACGCCCCAGCATGCCAGGGAACACGGTGGCGGACAAGATTCAATGCGGGGGTGTCGAAGCGTCAGAGCACGCCGAATTGCGGGCAAGGCGCGGACAGCAAGGTTCCTTAACGTATATGCACACACACACACACTGTATCGCTCCCTTATGGGATCGGCATGCATGTTCTTGCATCTTCAGTGTTATGTTGCTTGCGAATGCATCTCGCCGCGTCACCGTCGCCATTGTGGAGATTGCAGTATGCGCCAGCCAGCAGTGACGCGCAGGCCGGCCGACCACCAATAGCACGCGCCTCCGCCGGCGCCGAAAACTTATGGAAGGCGGCGAACGACAAGGTTCCAAGCGTACGCTCTATCTATATGCGCCGAGGGCCTCCCGTGTTCAAGTGATCTGCGCATTATGCCCTCATGAGATCTCACATGCCCGAGTGCGCACATGGGTGTTTGCGTATGTCGTCACGATTGTTCTATTTGCACGCTATGATTTGTGAGAGAGTGCGTGGGCAAAATGTTGCTACAGTGTGCCCCTTTCCATGCACATCTTCTTCTGGCTCCCGAATCCGCAGGAGGTTTCCTAACGCTCGGAGCAAGACAAGCAACACAAACATAACATGGCCGGGGGTCGGCGTGGACTTCGCGGATCGGCGCTGAACCCCCCTTGGCGGCGTGTCTCGCGCTGTCCATGGCGCGCAACGCACACAGGGTGGGGTCCCGTCCCCGGTCCGAGAAATCCCCGCTGGCCTCCGACAGTTTCGGCGTTGATGCAGAATTTGCTTATTCGAAGACTCATTCCGCTCCCCCTCGTGGAGGGTCATATTTGTGGCTGCCCTGCTGCTCACCGTGCTGAAGTCCACCTTCTCGTACATGCTGGTGCTCGTGGCCTGCCTCGGCTGGGGCGCCAGCCCCCCCCCAGCGCAAGCGACGTAGCACTGCGAGGGGTCCAGGGGACGACGCAGGCATAACGAGCAATGACTCCTCGGCGAGAGGACTCGTGCGAGAGCGCTCTCAGGGGATTGGGTTCAAGTGTTGACGAAGGACAAACTGCAGAATCATACCCTTAAGTCGGGCCTGTTCCGCTGCAGGGTGAGTATTCAAAAATAGTCAAAAACATTATCGACCACTTTGGAGCACTTCTCTTGCGTGCTTTTAACTTTTCGTCCAAACTCCACCTGTAGGGGGACACGCCCGACCTAACCATACCCTTCGGACGGAGTTTGTGCCCCGGGGCTGGACCCCTCCTGGCGGCGCCCCCAGCGCCGCCTTATTGGCGGGCTTCGCGCGCCCCGCAGACCTCTGCATGCGCATGCGTATGAGGGTGTGTTCCTCTTGCTTTGGGGCAGCTCAGAGGAAGCATGGACGAGGAAGTGATTAAGAATACCGGATGGCGATGCACGATGGGCGTATACAGTGCCATCGATTGCAAGGCTTAGTTGCCTTGATATGCCCGTTTTGATACGCCCGTGTGCTCTTCTTGCTTTGGGGCAGCTCAGAGGAGGGATGGACGGAGGAAGTGATTGAGAATAGTCAGAGTAGGAAAAGGGTACCCATACCTCCCCACCCCGCCCGTTTTCCCCTTTTTGGCCCCCCTGGGAGGCCCTCGTCGCCACCGCTGGATGCGCCTCGATCTTTTTATCAGAACGCACCCCGGGAGAGGTCCAGGAGGTAGCTGTATCGGTATCTTGTCGCTTCTCCAGAGCTGGCGATGGACGATGGGCGTATACAGTTCAATCGATTGCAAGTCTCACATGGCGTTCCCGTGCTCAGGTGTGTTTACACATCTGTACCTCTGAGGATACCACTGTGAACCCATGGGTTACGTTGCATCTTCGGGGGACCTGGCCTGTCCCCAACATTTGCGTCTTTTCTTGTACCCGACACGGGCTCGATGCGGACTCGACGCGGATTTGGCGTGGATTCGACGCGGATTCGACGCGGATTCGACACGGATTCGACGAGTCCGACATGGATTCGACACGGATTTGACGCGGAAAAGGCCCCGACGGGACAGATAAGGTCCCCCGAGGATGCAACATAACATGGGTTCGATCCACGGAGCTGCGTGAGTCGATGGTTGCCGATGCGCGCGTTTTGCTTCTGGCGCGGAAGACAGTACATATGACCTCTCGAGGCCCTCTTAGGGGATCTTCCTGGAGCCGTCACGGGGTTACGTTGCGTCTTCGGGGGACCTGGCTTGTCCCCCCAAAAATGCGTATTTTCTTGTACCCGACACGGGCTCGATGCGGACTCGACGCGGATTTGGCGTGGATTCGACGCGGATTCGACACGGATTCGACACGGATAAGGCCGCGACGGGACAGACAAGGTCCCCCGAGGATTCAACATAAATGTGGCATATTGGGGCCTCTGGGGCTGTCTGGAGGCTCTTGGGTGTTCGGCAGGCTCGGGGCCCTCTGCAACTGTATTCTGGCATCTTGGGGTCGTTGGGGCGATTTACTGTGCCATCTTTGGGGCCGTCTTGGACCCCTCTTGGGCCGTTTTGGGGGCTTTGGGGGGCCCCTTAGGGTCGTCTTGGGCCGTCTTGGTCGGCTTTGGGGGGGCCTCTTGGGCCGTCTCGGTGCGATCTTGGGGCGCCCCTTCGGCCGTCCTCGGGGCCCTGAACCTACGCGCGAGTGTTTCGAACTCCTTCCTAAACTAATGGAACAACTGTAAGCTGGGCATCTCGGGGTCCTCTCGGGGTCCTCGTGGGGCCCATGAGGAGCGACATGGAGGCGTTCTGGCCAGTCTTGAAAGCTTCTTGCGCAGCCTTGGGCCGTCGTTGGCTCTTGAGAGCATGTCGGGCCATCTGGGGCAGACTCGGGATCCGCGTGTACGGGCGTGATTCTCTCTTGGCAGCCTCTGGACTTGTCTTGGGGCTCTCGGGCGCCACGGGGCCCGCTGCACAGAGCCACTGTTACCGAGTGGCCGAAAGCGCCGCATGCGAGGGTCTGGTGCAGTAGACAGCCAGTTTTGGCGTTCGTGCGATCGCGTACCTCCCTCTCTTCATCCTCCTTGTTCGATCGCTTCGCTCACTCCGCCAGTTCACATCGTTGTACTTCTGGCAGTCGGTTGGGTTCAGGGGTGCCCCGGGTCAGTGTGTAACGCCCAGGGGGCAAATTCAAGCGCACTGATAACCCTATCTCAATATTCCTTTGCGACGAGCTTGCAGGATGCAGCAGTACATCATGCATCGATGGCGGTTGCTCGCTACTGCCAATCGCAAAGACAAGGCCTGAGGTGATAGCAATACTTCCGCAGCCTGTTAGCTCTGCAAACGTAGCCTGCGGATCGAATTCTAATGCTGAGAACCTTGATGCCGCTCTTTGGTGGCCTCACGAGCAAAAGGGCCACCTCGACGGTATCGGTTATGGGCTTTGGTGGCACCGCGCATCAGAAAGTTTACATTAAGGGTGCGCGGAGAATTCTTGCTCTCTCTCTTGGAGTTTCTTGAGTCCATCTTGGGCCGCCCTGAAGATCATAGGGAGCGGACCGGGGAGACAGCCAACATCATTTGGGGCCGTCCAGGCCAGTCGCAGTTGGAACCATCAGGAGCGATCTTGGAACCAAGTTGAGGCTTCAGAACCCTGTGGGCAGCGAGCCGTCAAGAAAATCACAATCATTGAAACCATGCATCTCTTTGTTGGTTTTAGCCTCCCGCAGGCATCTTGGGGGATGTCTTGGACCATCTTGGCCACCCTTGGAGCTGTCTTGAATGTGTTGGGGGTTGTATAGGGGGGGCATGCTGGGGAATGCCAATCATTGATCCGGTCTCCCCGGGCGCTCCTGGGCTTTGTATCAGGTCTCTTGGGACGATCACAGGGCCGCACCCATGAGCAAAACCATCTCTGACCCCTGTTTCTCAGGAGGGTGTTTTCCTCTCCCCGCGGCCGCCCGCTTTTCCGCCTTCCCCCCTCTTGCACGGTGGCCAATTCGCTACAACGTTGCCCCCGGTTAGTTAGCTTCATCCGCCAGCGCCCCTGCCTAGCCGCCGACGAGAAAGTTTCTCTGGAGGGTGTCTGGGATTTTTTTTCCTTCAGAGTCCCCCGGGGGACGCCACGCTCGTGCCATCTCAAAGCGCAGTCACGACGAGCTGCTGACCATACATTCTGGCACGCCTTTGGCCCGCTGGGCCGGAGAATTTCCTCCTGCTCCCGCCTCCTCTCAGTTCCATTTCTTCATGCCCCGCCCAGGCGTTACTAAGCCGTCGTTGGGTGGCAGGAGATGCCGTGCTCGCCTCTTCGCTATGTGTAGCGTGACTCCCCTGGCAACTTTCGCGGTGCATCTTGCCACGCTCGGCCTCTGGGCCTCGCATATCTGCAGGCGGGGCGCAGCGTGACTCCTAGCAGCGAGGTGGGTAATTGTGCAGCAGAAGGCGGGACTCTTCGCAGTTGAGGTCAACAGAGAGTTGCGTGTGGTTGCGATCTTGGTGGGGGCGTGTGCGGGTTGTCCGAGGAGCGTCCTCCGAAGGGTGAAGCTCTGGGACGTCTCCTGTTTCCACGCCACGCTGGCGCGACGAGACGGGCCCGGATACAGTCCATGGCCAAGGGAGACCCGCGAGCGCTCCCTAAAACGACGCGAAGATCGGGACAAAATCAGATCGGGATAACTCGAAATCTCTGAGAATCGGCGGGTTTGGAGGATGTATTGGGCGCCGCGGCCGCTCCAGAGCGTTCCGGAACGCTCAGAGAGCGCTCCAGAACGCTCTGGAGCGATTTATCCCGATCCTAGCCCTGTTTTAGCTCCCGGAACGCCCGACCTGTCTGAGATCCGCCAGAAGCCGTCTTCGGGATGTCCCTTCAACTCGGCCATGAGGGACACGGGGCCCCCCCCGAAGCCGCCTTCGGACGGCCCCTCGGGGCCCGCGGAGGTCCCCCTCGAGGGGGGCCCGCAGGCGGCGAGGAATTTCAGGGACCCCTCTCCGTCCAGCAGGTCGCCTCCTTCATCGAAAGCCGCCGCCCCCCCCCCCGGCGCAGGACCCTGTGCAAGGTCGGCACCCTCTGCTTCCTGCAAGTCGGGTTCGCGTTCGCCCGCGAGGCCCGCGCGAACGGCACACCTCCTTCGGAAGGGGCAACGGTTTGTCAATCACACGCGGACCGTCTTTCAGACTGCGCGTGCTGCTCGCCTCCGCTTGGCACGAAAACGTCGCATGCCATCGACCTCGACGCTCTGAAGGGGTCGTTCGTTCGGCAAGGCGTTGACGCTGTTATTGAAGACGCAACTCCTGGGAGCCTAAATTAAGTATCGGCGCTGGTATATCCGTGGTCGAAAAGCGGCCAACTCCGAATGAGATGTCTTAGTCCAGGTTAATCGGGCGTCACCATGATCTGAATCCGGTTGAATTTGTTTAGTAGCCTTTCAATCGGGATTGTAAGCTTTTAGCCGGTCTTGCCAAGACCTCCCAGAAGTTGTTGTTTGATGTTCTTGCCCCCGATCTTTCTAGCAGGGCGACTCGAGGCTGTGCCAGAGGTGCGGCGGCTTACGTGTCCGGACGTGAGAAAGTGCCCACGCCTTCCCATGCGCCTGAACAACTTGTTTATGGATGGTCTATTGGCAAGCTATCTCAAAAGCCGTCGCTGACAGGTAAGCAAACGACATGCACCGTGCGTGTAGTTTCGCGATACGATCCTGACTACGAACCTGTCAATCGGGTACATGTTAAGGATTCTCAATAGTGTGCCCATTTCTTGGAGAAGATCCCCGGATCCACGAACCTTGGTATACATCCCTGCAGATGGGTCCACATGACCAAGGAACCCAAAGGAAAACGAAGCAAAGCCATTGAAATATACAAAGCCGAGAAGTTGGGGGCTTTTTGCGGTTGAGGATAAACGATAAGGTCACGTCTCGAACTGTTCAAAGATATCGGCATTATGGTAGCGAGGGTCGCCCGCGAAGTGGGTAACGTTGCTGTCGTGGGGGAGTTCCTGCAATATTCTGGCCCATACCATGTGCAAACAATAGAGCTTTTGCCAGAGCCCGACACCGAATCGGATGACAAGACCACTTGGTGGCAACAAACGTGGTATGGGGACAGCGATACTTCGGGATGGTATCGACCCAGGCTCCGCTTGTGACGACCCCCGACCCTGGGCATCACCTCCCACAGAAATGCCTTGCCTGGCACCAAGCAAGGCGGCCGCCGCCCAACGGCGTTGCGTGCCGCCTTCTCGCCGAGGATTCTTCGGGCGTTTTGGGTGCCTCTAAGGGGCAACGGAGGGGCCTCAAACTTGGCGGTATCTCAGGAGCCTCCTGGGGACCTCGGGGCCATCCCATAGGGTACCCTTGGGACTGTGGCGCCAGATCTGGGCAATTACGAAGAAGATCGATCAAAGGAGGGTGCTGCTCCAATTCGGGTCCCCCCTCCCAGGAGGCCAACATGTAGCCAAAACCTTTGTGCAATCAGTGATTTGGGCTTTCTCGCCGAGGCCATCTTGGGCGCTCCAACGTCTCGTGGAAGCTCCCCTCCAGATCCAGGGGTAGGGGATAGGGGGAGGGGCAAACCTTTCCGCGAAGGGAAGGAGGGCAGATGGAAGAGGAACCTCGCTTAACCACACACACACCCAGGGGGCTGGTGGGATTACACGCCGCCGCCTTTGACAGCGACTGCGATCGAGTGCGCCCCCATCCAGCCCAGGGCCTGCGCATACAACTTCCGGACCTGGCGGCGCGCAGGGGGGAGGGGCAGGGGGGCGGCCTTCCAAGGCCCCAGGGACTGAGCCCCCGCTCTTTCTCAAACAGGCCTAGGACGAGGACAAATCACCCCACAGCGCTCCCGAGCGTTCTCAGAGCGCTCCGGAGCGCTTTGGGGCAGCCCAGCTGCGGCGCCCGATACATCCGCCAGAACCGCCGGATCTCTGAGATATCCGCTGCGTCCCAGTACGATGTTGTCCCTGTCCTGGCCACGTCTTACGTCTTAGAAAGCCGCCCCCACGTGTTTGTGTGTATGTGTGTGTGTGTGTGTGTGCGTGTGCGCGCCACCAGCCTCAGGTTGTCCCAGCTGCCGTCCGCAGACCCACGGGACAGTCCACGGCGGCCTCCACATCCCATCCGCCTTTCGCTGGGATGTCTGATCTCCCCTTGGCATCTTCTGAAAACCACACGCGCACACATACAGCCATACACATGAGTCTATTTTCATTTACACATATCTTGCGAAGGCATACGGCCGGTGCCGTCGACCCTGAAGACAGCGATCTGTCAGTGAGAGGGAACAACCAGGGGCTGGTGGTGGCGGTGTGGGCAAGACCAGACCCAGGTCTCCAAGGGGAGCAAGGGAGGGGAGGAGGAGGAGGAGGAGGAGGAGGAGGAGGAGGAGGAGGAGGAAAAAGAGGAGGAGGAGGAGGTGGAGAAGGGGCCCGTTTTGGTGTCTCTTGGGGCATCTGTTGGGCCTCTTGGGGGGCTCTTGGGGCCTCTTGGGGGCCTCTTCGGGGTCTCCTGCGGCCTCTTGGGGGCCTCTTGGGGCATCCAGGGAGCTCCTTGGGGCGGAAGGCTCGGATTTTTGGTTCGGGCTCCCCGTCTTGGGCCCCTCTTGGGGCCCTCTTGGGCCGTCTTGGTATCCTCTGGGGCCGTCTTGGCGCCTTCGTGGGCCGTTTTGGGCGCCTCTTAGGAGCCTCTTCAGCCGTGTTGGAGCCTTCTTGGGGGCTTTTTGGATTGTCTTCAACGCCGTGAAGGCCGAAAAGTCGTATTGGCCAAAAGTGTACGTTTCCCTATGGGAAATCGATAATTGGGGCCTCTCGGGAACGTCCTTGGGAGGCTCCGGGGCTACCTGGAGCCATCGTGGGAGCGTTCTTGGAAGCTTTCGTGGCTACTTGGAGGCGTCTTGGCGCGATCTTCGAGCCTCTATTAGGCTTCTTGGGAGCGATCTGGAGCCATCGAGGGCTACATGAGCGATCTTGGAGGTCATCTTCAGGGGGAGGGGCGGCTGCGTATCTGACACGGGACCTCCCCCGGGTGCTCCCCCGGGTCCTTCCCCAGGACCCCCCCCCCCCCTGGGAAGGGATCAAAGGGAAGGGGCTTCCTTTCGACTCAATGACGATGTTACTCAATTTCGGTTTGGACCGAAACGCTTGCGGATGAGGCCCCGGAAAAGGAGAAGACGCTCTGGGAAAAGGGAAAGGACCAGGACGACGACGAAGAGGAGGCAGACGGAGAAGCCTCTTCCACACGCCGACAGGGTCGGCGGATTTATATCCGTGAGTGTTCACCCGCACAGATCTCGATGAAGCCCATATGTGTTGTCTCCTCCGCCGTTGACGTAGTCTTTCGGTATCGAGACCATGAGCTGGTCGCAGACAAGTGCATTTCACCCAGCATTGCAGGTGCCAGGTCGACGCGGTGAGCCCCCGCACACGCACACACAATTCCTCCGCCCCCCAAAGACAGATCCGGCACCCGCTTGGGCCGCTGGGGGGGCGGCACCGGGCGCCGAGGCGTCCAGGGCTGCCCCGGGGGCCTGGCGGAGGCAGCCTGTAGCTTTGGGGGATGCGCGCGGGCAACCTCGTGAGCCTCGCCTTCCCCGGGGAGAATCAGGAGGGAAAGAAACACACAGACACAATGAATCGTCGATTCCCCCGAAAAGATTGGAAAATATGGGAAGTGGGGGGAAAGACAAAAACCGAGAGAGTGTGGGAAACTATGGGGATTCCTTTTATTCGTGTGTATTTATTTGTATGTCCCAGGGCCCCTTCAGAGAAGGGAAGCGCGAAGCTCATGAGGTTCTCCTGCGGTCCAGGCCAGACACCGGCCGACCCTCCTCCTCGAAGGGGACGGCCCGTCGGTGGGGGAAAGCGGCATGTGCAGGGGTAGTCCGCCGTTCCTTCGCCGACCCTCTTCTCGCAGGCGACCTCTCGCCCCCAACTCTTGAGCTCCCCCAGTTCTTGAGTCCGCCCCCGGCGCTGCAGGTTGTGCTGTCCTTCCGGCACAGCTACAGCATCCCGGCCGCCCCGCTCGCCCCGCCTTGTCGGGTGGGGGGGATGGGGGCGGGAGGCGTGGGGGGGGGCGACGCGCGCAACGTTCGCTGCCCGGGTGCCCGATCCCGACGGAGAAACGGGAGGAGGAGGAGGAGGAGGAGGAGGAGGAGGAGGAGGTCCAGGAGGTCCAGGAGGAGAGGGAGGTCCAGTTGGGGAGGGGGCGGGGAGAGAGGAGGGGGTGACACCTTCGGGGGAGGATGGCGACCAAGCTGCGGTGCCGGGAGCTGGGCCTGTGCGGAAGAGCGGCCTCCTGGACGTCCGTCGCTTCTTTTTGTTTTTTTGCGGTGCGCGCGGTTTATCTGGGGAGCGTGGATCAGGGGCAACGATAGGGGGGGATAGGCATAGGTGGGGATGCAGCGGCCCCCAATCGCCCATTGATCGCCGATAGGGGCCCGATTGCCCCAACCTGCCCAGGAAGGTGCGGGTTCACTATCGGGGGCCTATCGCCGATCTATCGGCGATGTATCGCCGATTCCAGGTCGATGCATCCCCCCCTATGCCAGTCCCCCCCTATCGTTGCCCCCCAGTGGAAGGGATGGAGGATCGGGGCCAAAGGTTTTCTGGGGGCGTCTCTGGCCTTTCTGCCTCCTGGGGGAGGGGGGGGCCTTTCGAGACAACCTGGTGGGGGCAGGAGGACGAAGAGGAGGAGGAGGAGGAGGAGGAGGAGGAGGAGGAGGGACTCCGCGAAGAGCGCCAGCAGGCGCTTCAGGACCAGGACACTTTAAAGGCATCAGAGAAACTCTTTAGCATTTCGTTTTGCGCTGGAAATGCAAGGTTCAGGGCGTGTTGCTGCTCCCCGTATGCCCCCCAAGCCATTGATCACGCCAACTGTGTCTCCCTGATCTTCGCATTGTGGCTGGGCTTCATGTGGCCTCGCATTTCGGTTTGACACTTGCGTCTTCGGCGTCCCCCACTTGCTTCCCACGGCCGTCATCCCTTCGGACGCTCCCAACATCTCCCACTTATTACAGCCAGGCATCTGTGCTAGCCGTTTCCATCATGTGTGTTCCCCCTCTTACCCTACGCCCTGGCACGAGGGCCACGCCACCACGGTCTTGTACGGGCTCTTGGTTGAAGTGTTTGCGAGTGCTGAGTCTAGCAGGGATGTGGGACTGGGCGGTGGGGGCCTTTCTGCGTCACTTCCTTCCTCATCCCCTCCAGCACGTGCATGCTCGCTATGTGACATGGGCTTCGGACCTACAGTGGAGGACCATGCCAAGAAACACCCTGCTTGCCTCCAGGGTGCCCTGGGTTTCTTGGATTCCGATGGTTGGGCTGTGGAAGGCGTGACGTTCCTACAAAAAACAATTGACATCCTGAACCGGTAAAATAACGGCGTCGGAACAAGCAAAAAAACGGCAAAACGGATATCATGGCGGGGGCCATGATATTTCCTCAGATTTTATGGCGCCTCTGCTAATTTCATTACGTCCCTGGGTCCCCCGCTGGGCCGCGCACATGCCGCCGGTCATGATTTGCACCCCCCCTCTTGGACACTCCCCTCTTGGCCGCTCCCGAGATCCAATGATTTGGCGACCGCGCGCCAAATCCATGGATCGCTAATCCATGTTTGCGCGACCCCGACTTGCCTGGGGAGGAGGCCGGGGTTCTAACCCGGCCCAATTCAGTGCAGCCCGGCTTAATCGTGGGCTCAATCTTGGAGCGTGTCCAGTCGATGTTCGGCTTGTGGCCGCTCAATCGGGTTTGATGGCCCGTGGACTTTTCCACGATAACCTCCGG
This sequence comes from Prorocentrum cordatum, assembly GCA_963575745.1. Taxonomy (NCBI): domain Eukaryota; class Dinophyceae; order Prorocentrales; family Prorocentraceae; genus Prorocentrum; species Prorocentrum cordatum. Next base: position 60,798 of record CAUYUJ010022518.1, read on the forward strand.
GGAGTCGGCTCCCAAACCTGGGCGGCCAGCCGGAGTTCGCGGCATGGTCCTGGCTGACCCGGCTGAGCCTTGACTCGGGTCAGCGCGTCTCGGGTCGGACGGCAAGAGAGGGGCACTGGTGAAGGAGGGGTTGCATCATCTGCTGCGTGCAGCTGGTACTGCAGGGTGGCAGTCTGTGGGAAAAAGCACACACACACAAAACACACACACAAGTGATGAGAAGTTAACCAATCTTGTTTTGAGTCCCACTTCGAGTCCCCGTGGAGGCCTTCGTAGGTCAGGATCCCTGCGAGTTTTCAGTGTATCCTTTTCCTCAGCACAAGCGGGCGAGATCAACCGAGCGGGAGCCTATACGTATATGCGCCGACGTGTCGGCTTGAGCGAGCTCCTAAACCCCCGCTCGGAGGTCTGATACTGAAATGTCTGTGGTGTGAGAAGCGGCAATCAAGCAAATGATACTGATAAGAACAGATACTACTAGCCTGTTGCTTTTGGACCTTGGGAGCGGGAGCGAGACGAGGCAGGGGAGGAAGAGGAAGGAGGAAGGAAGAAGGAGAGAGGAAAACAAAAACAATATTATCAGGCTGTTGGGCTGCTGTCTACTGGGCTCGACCGTCATGCGGATTTCCCTACACTTATCGAGCACAAACAATAAACAAACGAGCAATCGTATTCTGAAACGCTACGCTCACAAGTGTGTGTGCAGGGCAAAGACACGTCGGAACTCTAAGAGAACTGTAAAACGAGTCTAATAGTATGTTGAAAGAAGCACACACATCCCGACCAATTAGATCAGGGGAGGGAATGAAAACAAGCTGTCATATCAGGCCTGCTGTGGACCAGCAGGACCGTCACCTCGGCAGCATGCTCGCCGTCGGTGTGAGTGTCGGCCGTCACTGGCCCATCCAGGCGCACAGGCCAACAAGGAGTGGCTGAGAAATCGCGGCGAACCATGCCCATGACTCGCCGCCTCCTTTGCCGTCTAGAATCGGCTTGGGAGGGTTGACAGCTTCTCCCTGAGAGAAACCACCAAGCATAGCCATGAGTGAATTGATCCAGTGGGCCGCATTGGGCCAGACAAAGGCAGATACAACTCTAAGCGCGAGAAGTGGAAACATTGAAAGCACGCGCTGGATGGCAAAGGTGAGCAAATTCTCGGCCGAAAGTCTCGCAAAGCCGATGAAGATGCATGTCTGGTACGCCGTCCAGATAAAGGTAACTAAAGGAATCAGCAACGAGAACACACGGAGCATCGGCCACACCATTTCCCCTTTGAAAGCCAGCTCCGAATAGTTCACTTCAGGTGTGGCCAATCATGAGAGTGTGATCGTCTGAAGGTCGGTATCGCTCCAGGTCCCGTCGTGCTGAATCTTGGAGTAGATGATCTGGCCTATCTTGTTGAAGCTCGAGGCGGCTGTTGGGTTGCCTTCAGGGAGACCAATCGCCTGGAGCTTCGTCTGCCACTGGGCGATCCCTTTGCATCGAGCAATCTGCGTCCACCACTCACTGTAGGGCATCACGGCGCCCTCGGACGAGGCAATCTCCTGGCTGAGCTGGACCATATTCTGCCTCTGGGCGCCGATGCCCAAGATAGCGATGGCGTGGTCATGATCGGCTACCGTCATCTGAGGCTTGACCAGTGGGCCCGCGCCGCCGCCTGTACCACCCCCTGCACCAGGAGCGGCACTACCAGCCTCAGGGCTTGGAGGGCCGAGATGACGCGGCAGGCCATTCTGGGGTGTGGCAGGCGGACGGTGGGGCATACCCATCATTCGCTCCATCATCTCCCTGGTCGCCCTCGAGTCCTCCGCCGCGCTGGCAAGCGTGGTGTTGATCGTCCCGATCTGCTGGCCGTGGGCATCGACAGTGGACTGGAGCGTCGCCATGTTGGACTGCAGCTGCTGGATGACGGGGTGCTGAGCTAGCTGGGAGTTGCCTGAGGCCGACCCGTTGGCCGTGGACGGGTTGCCGACAAGATTGTGGAGGCGATCCACAGTCTGCTGCAGCCGTGAGTCGCCAGGCGCACTGTTGCGGAGCACGTCCGTGAGGGCGCTGACGAGCTCGCGCGCGGGCTCCGAGGTGGTCGGGACCCCCGGTATGTCAGCACCGGGTGCCGCCCCAGGCGGCGTGGCAGGCGGGGTCGCCCCCACGGCGGGTGGGACAGGCTGGATAGGCTGCTGCTGCGTCTGGGCCAGGGCGTTGCCCACCCGCGTGAGTTCGCCCAAGGCTGCGATGTTGTCCATCACGGAGGTCATCTGGCCGAGCATCCCCGTGAAGCCTCCCTGAGAGGAACCACCACCGCCGTATTTGTTGTAGTTGCTGCCCTTGCCCCACTGGGGCTGCTGGAACTGCTGGAACCGAGGGGTGTAGGGTCCACCCTTGTTGCCAGCTTTGCCGCTGCCCTTGCTGCGCCAAGAGCTGAACATCCCACTCGCTGCCGACGTAGGTGGGGTCCGAACGTCAGTCTGAGTTGGAGTAGCTGTTCCCGCCAGGCTCTGAGAAAAGACAGCTGCAAGGGTACCTGGTGGGGCTCTCAGGGCCTTTGAGGTGAGGAGAACGAGTCTTATGGCTGCTTTGCTTATTTCCAATTGCTGCGAGGGTGGGAGGATATCATACCATATGCGGTGTATATGTTGACCACTATAGCCTAGGCGAAGAAGTAAAAGTACATCGCTACAAATCAGTATAAGCCAGTTAAGATCACAAACACGTAGTTGTTGCCATCGTCTAAGTCGACCCCGTAACTCAGCTCGATGTTGTTTAAGTAGGGCTGGTGGGAACACTCCTAAGTAGGGAGGTAGTGATTGTTTGGCTAGCTCCGACGCACGACCCGAGAACCCATATGCTTCATTCTTATGGATAACCCAATTGGTACACCCCTTGTGCGTAAAGAATAATACGGCCTCCAGGTAGGGAGCCATTAGAGTAGATGGGTTGATCTGGGTAGGCTCAGTGTAGTCAAACTTGACCGTGCTGCCATAGACGTGCCACACCAGGCGCTTTAGACATTTGCTACAACAAACCTTAGAAGCCAGGATGATATCATCAACATACCGCCCAGTCATGATAGTGCTCCGTCGGCCTGGGTACCGAGAGTCGGTGCTAAACTCCAGGTCGCTGAGCACAGCGTGAAGGACAGCCCCGCTGAGGGGCCCTCCGATGGGGATCCCACAGAGCTGCTGGACGACCAAGCCACTGACCAGGAACAGTCTCATGCCTAGAAAACCTTCCAGAGCCCTGCGGATGCTACTAGAATACCAAACCGTGCGATCCCACAATCGTCGGGTCGTCGTCCCCCCAAAGAATACATGTGACCGTTGTGTGCGCATGACCGTGATGCAACGCTGCTTGCCTTCTTTTTCACTCTCAGCAAGCTTGGCGAACAAGCGATCAAGGCACTCGTGAATCTTCTCAACAGCGATGGCCTCGTATGCCTGGCCAGCATCACCCACCACGAGACCTGGACAGGTCATCGGCGCCTGGCAGCCCCTGCACAAGCATGGGCCCGCCGACGGCGCAGACACAAGGTGAGAATACTGGTCCACAATGTTAGGCACAGCTGTGTCCAGAGAAGAGAATGACCACCCTGGGTTCATCTGGTTGGAGAGGAAGGTAAACGCACGACTGATTGATCTATATAATGAGCGCGATGGTAATCGAACGAAACTGCATATGTTCCGAAAACAGCTATGCGTTGGTTTGGTGCACTTATGGCGTCCTTGCTCAGGGGGAAGATGTCCACCGTCCCAACACTTTAGCTTGACCGTAGGATAGATATAGGGGACGTGTTCAGCATTAAGTGGGCCTTCCCCTTTAGCCCTGAGGGACTTCGGGATGGTATAATCGTACAATAAACGGTACCAGGCAACCACCGCGGCCTTGGAAGTATCAACAACGCGCCATCTTTCAGGGGCCTTAGCAATCATATGTAACCACCGAGCTAGATGGTAAAGTCCATTAATACGCCACATCGTGTTCGGGTCCTTGTCCTCAACCGTAAAGCAAATAGGGTCCTGGGCCTCAAAGGCCTTTGCTTCAAATTTCAGTCGGGCCTCTCCAAGGGCCTTATATCGTCGGTCGTCCAGGGATTTCGGTTGGGATGGGCGGGGGCGTCGGGCACGATAGTTAGGGTAGGTCGTTTTGTCGAGACCTTGGGACGACAGCCACCGACGACACGATGTTTGGGTGTTGTCACGCTGGGGCTGGGTCAGAGAGGGAGTAAGTAGGGGTATGCGTCCGTTCATATGTATACGTTCCATGTCGTCACCTCGCGCAGCAAGGTGAAAATCATGCAGGGAGAGCTGGCCGAGAGCCTGATAGTCCTGCTGCCGAAACATACGAGCCACCGTGCAAAAGCGCTTCCTGAGCGTAAGTTCAGGGCGCACCAGTATGCGGACGGATTTGGCCGCCCAAGTCGCCCATGCTGGGCGTGAGGGTCTGGCCTGCTGCACGATACGGGCAAGCCAACATTTGACAGGTGTCACCTCCGACTGGTGTGACACTTTCACAACGCTGCTGACGGGAGCGGGAAGCTTAATAGAGTGGAGGTAGGACTTCAGGGACGAGCGTACTCTGACACGATCCATCCAAAACGGATACAGTGCTGTGAACTCCCAGACGTTGAATAAAAAGTCCGTGCCGTGGGTCCGATTCTTGCATATCAGGTCCCACGGCATGTGCTGATAGTTCGTGGAAGCCCATTTGAGCATCAAGACCGTGCTGCCTGAGCCCGTAATGTTAATCGGGCCCTGCCCCTGCTGTGCCTGCACACGCTGCTGCATAATCACATCGCACAAGTCACCATATTTATGCTGGAGAAGGTGTTGCCATCTATGACGTGCGGCTAGATACTGCGAAAAACCCATGCGTTGTGAACATAAAGTTTGTATACGCTTGTCATGCCATTTTTGATTAAGTACGGTCTGTGCCTCCGATGTGTGTTCACATTTCCGTCGTGTCCTCCGGTGTGTACGCGCGCGCGGGTGTAGCCGATACCGTGCACGTAGGCGCCCGAGGTGAGGATTAGTGAGGTTGTTAGCAAGCGGGCGTGAGTATGCAATGTGTGCGCTCTCAAGTGCATGTACGTCCTTGGTAGGGGTAATGGCCAGGACGAAGAATAAGAGCCAGGAAGTACATCCAGGTGTAAGTTGTACGTAGCGGCTTCTTTCCTTAGTTGGGGTTCCCAGGGCGACGCACCGCAGGCCTCGAAGGTGTTCCCGAAAACGCCCAACGCCTCCAGAATACCCCGCGGAACTCCGAACGAGGGATCCCTGGCCGATGTACAAGCTCTCGGAGCCTAACTGGTACACGAAACTCGAAGAGCCAGTGTTTTTATCCTTGGCCTGAGGCGTCGGCTTGGGGTCCTGGATACACCGAGCCTGCAGATAGACAAACTGAAACAATTCGAGCGCATCCGCGATGCTCGCCTCCCCAGGCCTTGAGAAAGCAGCCTGCTGGAGCGGTGTAAAACTGTGACACAGGCGATGAGCACGCATGCGAGATTTCCGTCCACCACGGAATAGGGCGCGAACGCGGCAAATAGAGATGCACGAGGTGACGGCCGTCAGCAAGACAGACACGTAAGAGCTAACCCCAGCAAGGGGGATACACTTAAGCAAGTCCAACTGAACCACGTGCATGGCTTCTAAAAAGGTCACCGACGGCTGCGCACATAAACACTGCCAGAGCCCAGCCGTGAAGACTGTTGCCACCGTCGAAGCAGACGGAGAGGAACCTTTAAGGTCTGAGTACACCGACAGTTGGGTCGACCATCCAGTTAGCAAATCAAGTTCCCGAACAACTTTGACCAATATCTGAGAACCGCCAAGCGTGTGATGTGTCGCCCGTTGTCGTAGGTGAATCCGAATGCGGTCGTCGCTGTCGGACTGCAAGGTACCAGTAGCACAGGAAACGCGGAACGCTAGGATGGTGAGGAAGAGGAGCCAGCGACCTTGTTTAGTTTTAGTTGTGCGGCCGCATGCCCAGATCATATAGTAAGTGCCTGTAAACATTGGATTGGTGCACATCCAAACGATATAGCCACCATTTGAGAGAAGAGTATAAGACGAGTATATCATAGCCCACCATAGGGCGTGAAATCTGTCACGGATTATGGTTAGCTGATATGGATTCTGACGCGGCGTCTCTACAACCTTCCGTCGTCGTGATATCTCAGCCACGAGTGAAATGCTTCTAAGTACATTGGAGTCTGCTGAAACCGCCAGTGCGTGAATTGAATCTCCTGGTGCGTCTCGAATAGTACCCGCGTCGTGTGATTGAAATCCCGATGCGTGATCCATACAAATCGTTCGGTCTCCGAGAAGCGATTTAGCCATCGAGAGTCTGGGGTGATAACGCCACCGATGCGTAAAGCCAGTTCGCGATCCACGAATACTCGATCACGTGCGTGCTGCATATTCCAATGAAAGGTATGAAGGGTTGAGTTACGTAGACCAGGGTGCGGTACACACAGCCGTCAGACGGTAAGTGCTCCACTCTCCCTGGGTCACACAAGTGATGAGAAGTTAACCAATCTTGTTTTGAGTCCCACTTCGAGTCCCCGTGGAGGCCTTCGTAGGTCAGGATCCCTGCGAGTTTTCAGTGTATCCTTTTCCTCAGCACAAGCGGGCGAGATCAACCGAGCGGGAGCCTATACGTATATGCGCCGACGTGTCGGCTTGAGCGAGCTCCTAAACCCCCGCTCGGAGGTCTGATGCTGAAATGTCTGTGGTGTGAGAAGCGGCAATCAAGCAAATGATACTGATAAGAACAGGTACTACTAGCCTGTTGCTTTTGGACCTTGGGAGCGGGAGCGAGACGAGGCAGGGGAGGAAGAGGAAGGAGGAAGGAGGAAGGAGAGAGGAAAACAACAACAATATTATCAGGCTGTTGGGCTGCTGTCTACTGGGCTCGACCGTCATGCGGATTTCCCTACACTTTTCGAGCACAAACAATAAACAAACGAGCAATCGTATTCTGAAACGCTACGCTCACAAGTGTGTGTGCAGGGCAAAGACACGTCGGAACTCTAAGAGAACTGTAAAACGAGTCCAATAGTATGTTGAAAGAAGCACACACACAACAAACACACAACAAATACACAAAACACACAAAAAAAACACAGTGGGAAGAACACACACACACAAACAAAAAAAAAACACACACACAGACAGCGCAGTGTGGAGTCACCCAGCTGCCTGCGGCAAGTCCCGCCACCGCGCCCCTGCAGCGGCGCAGCAGCGCAGCAGAAAGGAGGCCTGGTGAGGGAGCAGCCAGGTCCTGACGAGCGGTCAGAACTGGGACGGGCTGTGAACTCAGCCTCGTCTCCGTCCGCGTGGTAGGGAGGAGGTCGAGTTCGCGCCCCGTTGCAGTTCAGCGAGCGTTCTGAATCGAGACGGGTCGGGAACTCGACCTCATCTTCGTCTGCGCTGTAGGGAAAGTAGGAGGATGAGGAGAATGATGATGATGATGAGGAGGAGGAGGATAAGAAGAAAATGCAGACAGGGAGGAAGAGGCCTCGACAATCTGTTCCGCCTCCTCGGAGGCCTCTTTGGGCCTCTTGGGGCCTCTTGGGGCCTCCTCGGGCCTTGTTGGCCCGCCCGACGCCCTCGGCGGCCGTCCTCCGGGGGCTCTCTGGGCCCTCTCCGTGCCCTCGTGGAGCGCTTGAGGGCCGCCCTGGCCTTCCTGGGAGGCTCGCGGGCGGACTTGGAGTCCTCTCGTCGGGGGAGGACAGGCACCCGTACCGCTACCCTTCGCCCGTTTTGCCCCCTTTTGGGGGTTTCTTGGGTGGCCCTCGCCGCCGCCACCGGACTCGCCTCGAGATTATGGTCGGACCGCACCCCGGGGGGAAGATCCAGGCAGTAGCGGCATCGGTGCCTTTTCTGGTCACCCCATTTTGGGCCGACTTGAGACCCTGTTTGAAGCACCATCGGCCGCATTGGAGTCATCCTGGAGGCCTCTCGACGCGAACCTCAGAATCACTAAACCACCATAGGGACAGAAATGTCTGTTCGCTCTCTCGGAGGCCACTTCGGGCCTCTTGGTGACCTCTCGGGGCTTCTTGGGCCGTCTTAGGGGGCCATCGGCCCGTCTGACGCCTTCGGCGGCCGGCTTGGGGGCCCCTCCGGGCCGCCTGGTGTTCTCGTGGAGCGCTTGAGGGCCGTCTTGGGACCATTTTGGCAGATTTGTGGGCGATCTTAGGGCCGTCTTGGGCCGACTGGGGGCCCACTTTGGGGCCTCGTCCGCTGTATTGGAACTATACTGGGGGCTTCTTGGGTCGTCTTGGGCGGTCGGAACATCCACCCATCAGGTGAGAACATCAGAATCCGTCAAAGACCTTCAGAATGTTATTGTGTGCTGCCTTCTCGGGCTCTCCTGGGAGGCCTCTTGGAGCCCTCTTGGGCCGAGTTTGAAGCCTCTCGACCGTCTTGAGGCCAATTAGGAACCTCTAGTGCCGTCTTGGGTCGTCTTGGACAGTCTTGGTGTCATCTTGGCTGTCTTGGGAGCCGTCTTGGGAGCCTCTTGAGCCGACTGGTGGCCAAAAAGAGCGTTGGAGAGCAGCTGCATGGGGGTAGGTTTTCGAAATACGCGTGCGATGAGGGGGTTGGCCTTGGAAAGCATAAACATTTTTCCAACTATCCGAGGAGCATTCTAACACGCCCACTCCGTGCAGGCACCTTGGCGGATCCACTCATCTTTCTTTGGTATTGCATTGCCCGCTCGCGGGTCTTTTACCCATGTACGTGTTTCGGCGCGTACATCCTTTTGCGGTTATGCATACACCTGCTGCGTGCAGCCGGTTTCGGCCCCGCCGCCAGCCATCTTCCTTGATACATTGGTACCTCGGGCACCGAGATGCCGCGGCCAAGCCAGGATTTTGAGCTGATTCGCCAACCGCCCATTTGAGCGGCGGGCAAAAACGGGGTCGATTGCGCGGACATTCGCGCGTAAGTTTCCAGCGTAAGGTCGCGCGTGAGCGCCCTCTTCTCCACGCGGTGTGCCGCGCTGGCGGCCCGCGTGAGCCGGTGCCCAATGTTGCTATGTCTTCTCGTGCAAGGCCCGTTTCTATTCTCGTTCGTTCTGTTATCGCCCCCTTTTCGTCCGCCCCGATTGAGGCGGGTCAGTCGGAGGGGCTCCACAGTACACGCCACGTCGTCTGGTGTGCCAGGGAGCGGAGGAGTTCGGCAACGGAGTTCGGCGAGGAGTTGGCCGGCCAGACGGCTTGGTGTACACTTCCACTCGGAGCGTAGGCGCGGGTACGCGGCCAAAAAGCCGGTCTAGTTTGGCATAATGCGTTTCAGATCCGTTTTATTTGTGACAAGTTGGGGCGTATTTGGGGCTAGCTCGGCTTCAATGGCCTTTTCATCAGGCCTAGTCGCCTCTTTCTGACAAAGACCTTCCAGAAGTTAGGGGGCCACATGCGAACCCTACCCCTACCCCCCTCGATTCCTGAGGGGGAGAGTGGGGTTCACTTCGTTCGGGAGGTCCCGAGCGAAGTGAACCCCCCCCCCTCAGAAATCGTGGGGGGTAGGGGTAGGGCTCGCATGTGGCCCCCTGGAGGTGACCGCCTGAATGATCCGAGCGTCTCCTGGTCAGCGCGTCCCCGAACCCGCGGGGACCTATCCGTCCCCACCGCCCCCGGGGCTCGGTCTTCGGAGAGCTCGGCAGGCGGTGGGCATGGACACACTCGTGCCCCCTTTCGGGCCGAGCTGCTCCTCTCCACCGCTGGCCGGGGCCCCGGGACATCGCTTCCCCCAGCGCGTCCCCGGACCACACCTTTCAAGCAGTGGCGAAGCGTCCTGGCGTGCCTACAGGCCTATTAAAGAATGTTCCAATCACGTTTTGTGGTTTCCACGAAATGTTCTTAGACCATGTCTGACTGGGGCTGACTTGTCTTAACACATCGGGGTGATGTTCTAAGAAGATGGTCTGTTTCATAGAACATTGTTGGTTTTAAAGAACATGTCGTGGTAGGCCTACAAGAATGCCGGGACGGTCGGTCCCTGCTCAAAGCGCGAACCCGGATCGTTCTTTGGACCTCCTCGTTGCGTGATGTCCAGCCCCAAACCAAAACCATGGTTTGGTTCTGGAGGTCGCGAGCCCAGTCGCCGCCGCGTTCGCAGCGGCCGCTCATCGGGGCAAGGTTCTTGTCAAGGAGGGGCATGCCCTTCCGAACCCGCCCCCCGCTCTGCGATGCAGACGTGGCACATACTGCACAATAATGCAGCAGGCAGCTGTCAACGTATGCCAAATGTGGGCAGTGCTGTCTGTTTGGTCAGTTCGCGCGACGCGTTTTCCTCGCCCTGGATTTGCGGCGCTCCTGCGTCCGCAAGGACAGCGTCGAGCACTCGAGCCTGACCTCGGCACGCTCCGAAGCTCTTCACGTTCTGAGGGCGCTCCCGCCGTCTCGTGGCCCCGCCCTTCTTCTCCGTTCTGCCCTCCGTGCCTGCTTCGCTTCCGACGCGCCCCGCCGACAGCCGACCGCGTGAGTAGATTTAAGTCGGGCCTGTCCCCCTACAGCTGGATTTTCGACGAGAAATAAAACAATACACCAAACATAATTTAAACATAGTCCAAACATAGTCTGGTGACTTTATATATATGACCTTTTTGGGGTACTTCTGAGTATTTTTTGTTTTTGACTCAAAATCCCCCTGTAGGGGGACACGCCCGACTTAAGAGTAGTTCCAGCTCGCCGCCGATAAAAACCATTTGTCTGGGCGAGAAGCCCCACCATGTGCAGTTGCGAGTCGCGCTCGGCAGGCGAGACGAGGGAGGGAGGGCACGCAACGTGCGAGAAGGGGGGGCCGACATGGGTGCGGTGGCGCCACGCGGGCCCTCCCGCCGGGGCCTTCGGTGGGGCTCCCCATGGGGGCCGAGACGCGCGAGGGGTTTGCCGAAATAGGCGCGGCGGCGCCGTGCGAACCTTCCCTCTGGGGTTTTCGGTGGAGCTCCCTCTGGGGCCACGAAGTGTGAGGGGCGTGCCAAGACGGGCGCGGTGGCGCCAGGCGGACCCTCCCGCTGGAGCCTTTCGGTGGGGCCCCTCGGAACGTGTGTGGGGATGTGCCGAAATGGGTGCGGGGGCGCCAGGCGGAGCCTCTTCTGGGGCCTTCGCTGTAGCTCCCTTTGGGGCCACGAAGCGTCTGACGGGTGTGCCGACACGACGACGAGGAGCGAGGAGGATGCAAGAGGAGGGGCGGAAGAAGGAGGGTGGGAGGTACTCGGGGCGATGCCATCTCAAACAAGGGCCCGACATCACAGGATGGATGGTCTGGGAGCACACGTTTCGGTTCGGGGCCCGACTCTCACGCGCAACCGCCCCCCTCGCCCCCGCTGGGCTCCTGGCCCCCGCGCTCGCAGCCCGAGCTCGTGCTGACCGTCTTCGCCCCGGTCCTCGGGGAGCCGCAATGGGGGGGCGGCCGGCCGGCGACGGCGCCGGCGGGCCCCATGATTTGCCACACGGGGTGTTCCAAGGGGAGGGCGGGGAGGGCCTCCTCCTTGGGCAGGCCGCTGGAGCGCTCGCTTGGGGCGCCAGGGCCTCCTCCTCCTCCCTTTCCTCTCCTCCTCCTCCCCTCCTCCTCCACCTCCTCCTCCTCCCCTCCTTCTCCGCCTCCTCCTCCTCCTGCCATTCCTCGAGAGAGTGAGGAGGAGGAGGAGGAGGAGGAGGAGGAGGAGGAGGAGAAGACAGCACGGTTCGCAGTCCTGAGTCCTCAGGAGCAGGAGGAGGAGGAGGAGGAGGAGGAGGAGGATCGAGGAGGAGGATCGAGGGCTTAACCTCGAGAGGAGTCGGACTCTCAGGATCGAGGTTTTTGGGGGGTGGTCGGTGGTCGGGTGGTCGCTGTTGGACACCTCTCGCCCTATGCGAAGACATGCCCCCCCCTCCCCTTCGACGAGCGGCTGCCAGGCGCCCCGCGCCGCGGCCGGGCGGCACAGGGAGGTCCTCCGCCTCTCTCTCCTCTTCCTCGACCTCCTCGATGAAGGAGAAGAAGATCAGAGGATCCTTCTCCTGCTCCTCCTCCTCCTCCTCCTCCTCCTTCTCGTCCTCCTCCTCCTCCCCCTCCTCCTCCTCCTCCTCCTCCTCCTCCCCCTCCTCCACCTCCTCCCCCTCCTCCCCCTCCTCCCTCTTCCTCCTCCACCTCCTCGAAAGGATAAGAACATCAGGTGAGGAAGAGATCCCGATACCGCTACAGTGGGTGCTCGCATCAAGAAACCATTCATTTGCTTTCCGTCGGGGCATCCTGGTTTTTCTCGCTCCGTGCACTGCGCGGTGACTTCCCGCGGCGGCTGAAGGAGCTGCTGCTTTTAGGGTGCTCTGGGCTTCCCCTCCTCGCGCACTGGTTTTCAGGGTTGGGTTTCTTGCGAGGGTTTTTTTGCGGTCGTGCCCGCACTGTACCATTCCTTCGTCGCCACGCCTGGACTCGCCTTGCAGTTCTGGTCAGAGCGCACCCCTGGAGAGACCCGGGGGGTGCGGTATGGGTACCTCGCAAGCATGGAGAGGGGTATGGGTATGGGTACCGCGCAGGCACGGAGACAGGCGCGGTTGGGTATGGGCACATCGCAAGTATGGGCACCTTGCGGTAATGTCTCCCCCCAGAGGAAGAATCGGAGTCACGCAGGCATGGAGCAAGGCGCGCCGGGTTGGCGACAGGGTCCCGTTCCCGCACAAAATCGGCGCGCTCTGTCGCCGAACCAGGCGGTATGGGCTGCCTGCGTCGGGGTGTGCGTTCCCGACCCATGGATTTGGCGCCCGCGCGCCAGAACCGAAGATGAGTACACATTGTTCATGTCTACTTCTTCGAAAGTTATTTTTTGTTAGGGGGACAAGATCCTTTCATGTCTAATTGTTCTATCCTGGGCCTCTTCCTGGCCACTTGGGGGGCCAGGAACAATTGGAAACGAACACGATTAGAAATGAGCACGATTAGAAACGAAAGACGTGTAATCCATGTTAGCGTGCGCCCGAGAAGAACGAACATCGTAATGATTGCCATCGGGAGGGGGTCTCGAGGGAAACGTGTTTTGAGTCCATGTTTATTCTAGACGCTTCGCGTGACCCCACTTGTCCGCAGTGTCGTCCGCTCCTGCGCACCCAGTGGGTAATTTAGGCCATTGCTTGTTTGCAATTCCCTGACGGCGCCTGGCATCTCTGCGCGCTCGCGAACAAAACGTGACCCCACTTGCTGATCCGACGACGATGCCCAGGCGAGTTGCGCTGCTCAGGGACGTGGGAACTCTTAGGGCCTCTTGGTGGCCGCTCAGGCGCCTCTTGGGGGCGTCTTGGGAGCCTCGTAGGGCTGCTTGGGCGCCGCTTGGGGCCATCTCGGGACCCTCCTGGGGCTCTCTGGGGATCGCTGGAGGCTTTCTTTGGGAACATGTTGGGGGACATCGATCCAAGAGGGGGTGTACTCAATTGGCGTCCCCCCTCTGGAGCCCCCAATGTCGCCTCTTGGGGCCGTCTTGGGGCCATCTGGGTCTCTCTTGGGGCCCCCTCCTGGCCATCTTGGAGCCATCTTGATGCCTCGGGAGCCCATCGGACGCGCAAGGGCGAGATGTATTGTACTTGGGTGTTGTACCGGGTTTGGCAGGGCCTCCTTCGGAGTCTCCGTGGCCCCTGGGAGCCATTTTGGGATCAGCATGGAGCCTCCCCGAGGTATCATGGAAGCCATCGTGGGCCAACTTAGACCACATTGCGGCATCTTGGAGGCCATCTTAAAGAGTCTGGGGCCACCGTGGAGTGCCCCCATGGGCCAAAAGCCTTTGGAGGGTGCTCTCGGAACGCCATCCACTACTCTTTCAACACCTCTGTTTGGTATCAGTATTTGTGTTGAGCAAAGAAGGGGTGTATTTAATTAGCGCCCCCCCTCTGGAGCCCCCAGGCTCGCCAGGGTCGCCTGATGGACCCTCCTTGGGCGCTATCGGTGCTGTCTTGGGGCCACTGTTGGCCCCCATTGGGGCCATCTTGGGCCCTCTTGAAGTCATCTTGAGGCCTCGGGAGCTCATCGGAAGCGCCGGCGAGGGGACCAACATCATCGATTGCTTTTAGGATGAAATTGTCCTCTTGGGGCACGTGACCACAGCAACGCCAGTGGGGACAGGGATCGATTAAGGGGTCGGTTCAACGATGCTCACTCCCAGGTCACCCTCCTGAACACGATCATATTCTGCTGGATCTTCTGCGCCATCAGCAGGCGACAAGCGCCACGCCTCCTCGCCCTCTTTGCAGGAGAAGGAGGAGGAGGAGGAGGAGGAGGAGGGGGAGGAGGAGGAGGAAGAGGGTGAGAACCCTCCTTCCGCGATCCGCCGTCCTCATCCTCCTCTTGTTCATCCGCCCTCCCTTTCCCCCCTCTCTCCCCTTGCCCATTCCTCCTCCCCCTGCTCTCCCACGCCAGGCGTTGTTGGTTGCCCATCTCCAGCCTGTTGTCCTGATGAGCACGCTGATGTCATGCTTGATCTACTTCGCCATCGCCCGACACGCTCCAGATCGGCGGGCCCCATCGCCATTCTGCAATACGAAAATTAGCCAGCGTAGGCCCCAAACAGTACGGCGCAACCACGCTCCGCCAGGCTGGCGCCGCATCCGCCGACCCGAAGCCGCGACAGCGCGATGCCGCGACGCCGCGACAAGACGACGGCGCACCCGCGCTCGCCAGGCTGACGCCGCATCCGCCGCCCTGGCGCCGCGACAACGCGACGGCGCATGGGCGCAGCACGAAATCAGCGCCCCATGGCGACGCGACGCCGAGACACCGCGTCGCCGCAAGCCGTGATGGCGCAACACGACGCCACGCGCATCTCGATTGTATGTCATTGCAGTATCCTTTGTCACCATGATGTTCCATTTCTGTTTTTCAGAGCTGGGCACCTTCAAGGCTGGAGGGTCTTCTGGCGACGGGCCGTCTGGCCCCGCGGATTCATTGGCGCTTGCTCCTGCACTCCTGCTCCTGGTGTTTTTGCGCTTGTGTTCCTCGTCCTCCACCTCAGCGGCGCTGCAGGGGGAGGGGGGGGCGTTTGGGGCATGGTGGTCTGCCCCGTGGAGTCGGAGGGAGGAGAAGCGATACCAACACCACCAGGTGGCCCACCTCCAGCGAGCTGGAGGCTGGGGATGTCTCGAGCGAGAGGGAGGGACCACACCACCAGGGAGACACCCCGTGCCTCCTCGCATCTCCTCGTCCTGGTGGTGTTGGTGTCGCTTCTCCTTGTTCCTACGGCGAGGGCGTAGATCTTGCCGAGCGCCCCGACGACCGGGAAGGGGCAGTCCAGGAAGATCCAGCTGGCCGCCGAGGCGGCACGTCGGCCAAGGCGAAGCCCTGGGGCCGGAACGAGCGTGGCAAGGCCCAGGAGCACGTTGAGGAGGAAGCCCGGGAAGCGGATGGCCTGGCGCAGCAAAGCCTGTATGGCCACCGCAGCGGCGCGGCGGCCCACTGGACGACTTGGAGCCCCGGGATGGGGAGGTATAGCCCTTGACGTGGAGGGCCTGGCCCAGGAAGATCCGGCTGGCCGTGGAGGAGGCGCGACGGCCTCGTGGAGACCCAGGGCTCAGCGCGAGAAGCCCGGCGAGACCCGTAGGGACGGTGGGCAAGCAGCCCATGAAGTGATAGGGTGTGATCACGCGAGTCCGGCCGGCCGCCGCGGCGGCATGGCGGCCCAATGTCAGGAGGGGAAAACCACACACAGACGCAATTCATCGTCGATTCCACTATGGGAAGTGGGGGGGAGACAACACCAAGAAACTATGGGGAAATATGGGGAATCCTTTTATTTGTGTCTATTTATTTGTGTGTCCCAGGGCCCCTGCACAATGGATTGTTGCGAGCGGGTTGAGCCGTTCAGCACGCAGCGCGTGAAGGTCATTACGCAGGTGATTGAGGTCGGCACGCAACCTGGGCTGCGGGTTTTGCTCGAGCGCAGATCTCGTCAGGGAAACGGCACAGGCCGTCGTGGACAGTTTCGCAGGCGCGGTTGGCCCGACGTCCGCGGGGCTCGTGCACTGGTGGCTCAGGTAGGACACGTCGGCCCCAGGCGGGCGCGCACACCGTCTGGCCCCGACATGGGCGATGCGATGCGCGGGGGAGCGCGACGTAATCGGTGGGGGAGCCGTGGGTCGGGCCGGACGAAAGGGGGGGATTGGGAAAGGGGGAGTTACGGAATTTGCTGCATGCCTAACCGAGGGGCCCATTCCTCGATACATAGCCGCCTCCGGCGCCGGGAGGCGCCGGGAAAATCAGCTACGTGAGCTGATTCTCAAACCCCCCCTTTGCTATCCCCCCCTTTCGCCCGACCCGAGTGGGGGAGCGCGACGTAACCGGTTCCGGGGGAGCTGCCGCGGCAGCTCCCCCGCCCCCGTAATCGTCTCCTGGTGGCAGCTGCTGAGGGGGAGCGATCGATCGGGCGGCAGCCGCTGTGGGGCTTGGTATCGCTCGGGCGTGTGCACTTTTTTTATCGGTGGGGAGTCCTAAGGAGCATCCTGGGCCTCCTGCGAGAAAGCCGCGCGCGAGACCGAGAAACGCCACAGGGAGTGGGCGTCCGAGCGATGGCCAGGGGGGGAAGCACTCAGGAGGGGAAAAAACACACACAGACACGATAATTCGTCGATTCCCAGGAAAACATGGGGAAATATGGGAAGTGGGGGGGAAGACGAAACCCCCGACTGGGTGGGAAATATGGGAAGTGGGGGGGAAGTGGGGGGAAGTTGTGTGTCCTGGGGCGCCTTCAAGCACGACGTGGTCGGTTCCGCCGAGCAGCGGACGCAGCGGGCCACGCCGAGGTCACCGCCGCGCCCGCGCACGCGCCCGGGGGGGCGGCGACGGCGCGGCACGGCCGCGGCGCGGCTGCGGCGCGAGGGGAGGGCGGCGGTGGCGGTGCGGGTCAGTCTCAAGGCTTCGGGGGGGGCTCGGGAGGGACAACAACACACAGGCACAGTGAACTGTCGACTCCCCCGCGAGAATGTGGGGAAGATCTGGGAAGTGGGGGGGAGGAAACGAAAGCCAAGAGCATGTGGGGAAATAGGGGGAGTCCGGGGATCCGTGTGTATTTGTGTGTGTGTGTGTGTGTGTGTGTGTGCGTGTGTGTGTATTTGTGCGTGCGTGCGTGCGTGCGTGTGTGTGTGTGTGTATTTGTGTGTGCGTGTTTGTGGGTCACTTCAGGGACGCAGCCAGCCTGCCCATGTGCGGGCTTTGGGGGGGAAGGGCCCCTGGGAGGGTCCTGCACATGCGCTCGCCCGCGTTCCTGCGGGCGCTCGTGCCCGGGCCTGCAGAGAGAGAGAGAGAGAGAAACACAAAAAAACAAACAACAAAAAAACGAACAGAAACATAGAGAAGCACGATATCGATAGAAAGAGAGAAAGAGAAAGAGAGAGAGAGAGAGAGAAAACAAATCAGACAAACAAAGAGAGAGAGAGAGAGAGAGAAAAAAAAAAGAGGGACACAGTGAGAGAGAGGGACAGGCGGACGGGGCGAGAGAGAGGGAAGTATTAAGAGAGAGAGAGAGAGAGAGAGCGAGAGCGACAGAGAGAGAGAGAGAGAGAGATGCGCGCGCGCACGCGCACACACACACACACACACACACGGCAGCTGGAAAAAGTGTTTGGGGCCCGCCCTTCCACTCTTTCCAGCCCTTGCCAGTTTTCTTCTATGTGTTCCAGCCCTGGCGGCAGCATCCCTATTGAGTCGGGCTCGCTTCACCCACCCACTGTCAGTTTTTCCAGCCCTTGCCACCTCCACTTTCACTGACTTTCCAGTTTCCCTGTACGTATGATATACCTACAGGTATGGGGAGAGAGAGAGAGAGAGAGAGAGACAGAGAGAGAGAGAGAGAGAGAAAACGCAGAGAGCGA
The DNA here is from genome assembly GCA_963575745.1 of Prorocentrum cordatum. NCBI lineage: Eukaryota > Dinophyceae > Prorocentrales > Prorocentraceae > Prorocentrum > Prorocentrum cordatum. The sequence continues at coordinate 78,628 of CAUYUJ010022518.1, forward strand.
GATGTCCAACACCACGGGCGGGAGGTGCAGAAACAGCAGGGTTACGATCAGGGGCCCGAACGCTAGCAGGTGCAGGAGCCATGACCAGGAGAAGGGGAACGCCACCGAGACGGGGGCCACTGCAGTGCAGCGTGGCCCGCGCAACCCGGTTCGCTTCTGCGGAACAGATCTGGGGCGACGCCAGGGGGGGGGGATGGGCTCCGGGGGGAACGCGTCGACCCCATGTCGCCCACCCATCGCCGAGAAGTGCCCGACACCCCCCCATGTCCATGCGTTTTTGCTCTCGGGGCCCGTCGCCGATCCGTCGGCGATGCATCGCCGAGTCCAGCTCGACGTTTCCCCCCCCGAGCCAGTTCCCTCCCATCGTTCCCCCTCGTAGCATCAGGCGGCGTGCATGTCCTCCATCGCGGTCTGGGTAGGATCACGGGGAGGGGGGCGGGAATGCGTGGAGGACGGGGAGAATGAGGAGGAGGAGGAGGAGGAGGAGGAGGAGGAGGAGGAGGAGGAGGAGCAGGTTGGAGGAGGAGGAGGAGCAGGGAGGGGGAGGAGGTTGGAGGGGAGGGGGGGGGGAGGAGCAGCGTGGAGGGGGAGGGAGTGCGTGGAGGGCGGGGAGCAGCTCGAGACAGAGGATGAGGAGGCGGTGAGGGAGCAGCCGGCTGGTGGTCAGGAGGGATGTGCGTCGTGGCTTGCGGGGTGCCGTCCTGCGAGGTTGATGGAGAAGCTCAAGGAGCAGAGGCAGACCGAGAAGTTCCGGCGGCCCTTCCCGCTCGGCAGAGCACGCCACCCTGGCGCACTCCCGGCTCGAGCCCCTTCGCGGTGGTCGAGCGTGCGGGGATTTCTCCCGCCGCCCCCGACCATCCCGCCTCCCTCCACTGAGTTCGGCCCCTTCCGCAGAGCTCTCCGTCCCTATCCGCCCTTTGCCTCCCATCTTGAAGCCCTCTTCTTCCTCCTCTTCCTCGCCGACGGAGTCCTACGCTGCTATCGAAGTATTCATCCTCCCGCTGTAAGAATTCCAACCTCATCTTACCTCTTCCCTCGGCTCCTTCCCTCCCATCGCCTCATTTCATGTTTGTCTCATTATTGTCTCTTCTGGCACCCATGCGTTCGCAGGCGACCGAGAGGATACCTCCGCACACATGGATGGCTCACTCGCCTGTGGTTCCCGTTCTGACTTAGTCTGCTCGTGGTTGGTCTTGTTTGGTCTGGTCAGTCAAGGCAGTCTCGTCCTGAATACGAGTAGCCTTCGCCCCATCTCGCCACCATTCCTTGGTCGTGGGCCAGATGCCTCTTAGATGCCCATTGGGGTCTCTTGGGATGCCTCTCGGGGGCCTCTCGGAGGCCTCTTGACGGCCTCTTGGGAGTCTTTTGGGGGTCCCCTGGGGGGCCTCTTGGAAGCCTCTTAGAGGCTTCTTGGAGTCTCTTAAGCGCTTTGAGAACTCTTGGGGGGCATGGTGTGGGTGTCTTGTGGGACATATTTGCGAATGCCTCTCAAGGCCACTTCGATTTCCCCCTTGTTTGTCACCTTACGCGGCGTCAGGAAATAGCGCGCAGGTCGTCACGACACGATCCTGCCGTACTCTCTCTCTCTTTCTCTCTCTTTTTTTTTTTTTCTCTCTCTCTCTCTCTCTTTCTCTCTTTCTTTGTTTCTCTCTCTCTCTCTCTGTCTCTCTCTCTCTCTTTCCCTCTTTCCTCCCTCCTTCTGGAGAGGCTTTCTAGATTCGACTCAGACAAGTTTACTTTCATGGCATTCCCCCCCCCTTCGCCGCAGTTTCAGACATCGCTGGGCTGAAAAGTCGTGCAAGTGAGCCCCGGCTGGCGTGAAGTCCCGATCTCCTTCCTGGCCTCGCCACGTCTCAAGTCTCTCCCTCCATGCAAGTCAACATCCGGGCCGGACGAAAGGGGGGGGATTGGGAAAGGGGGGGGGGTACGAAATCTGCGGCGTGCAGCTGGGAAAAAATGCCCCCCCTTTGCCCTCCTCCCCTTTCGCCTGGCCCGAAACACTGCCGGAGTCTCGATAGCAGCAGCCTTTGGGGCAGCGGCCGAGACGAGGACGGCGACGGCGCAGCGACGACGGCGCCGAGCGTGCAGGCCAGCGCGTGCCCGATCGGGGAACCGCCCGCCCGCCCGCGGCAGGTTCCAGCTCTTCCTGATGCTCCTCGCGGTGCTCATCGCGGCGATAGGCTCCTGCCTCGCTCCTCCCTCCTCCTCCCTCCTCCTCCTCCTCCCTCCCTCCTCCTCCTCCTCCTCCTTCCTCCTCCTCCTCCTCCTCCTCCTCCTCCTCCTCCTTCTCCAACTCCCCCTCCTCCTCCTCCTCCTCCTCCTTCTCCTCCTCCTCCCCCTCCTCCCCCTCCTGCGCAAGGCGCAGCACGGGCCGCGCTTGGGAGCCCCAGCGCCGCCCGAGTCCGAAGCTGCGGATCGGGCGGACGTCTCTCTCTCGGCACTGTGTCTGGCTGCGCTTGCCAGCGAGGAGCTGGTTGTCGAGGTGCCGAAGCAGCATGCGTACACGAAGGCCATCAGGGCGCCCTACGGGGGCGAGGAGAGTCTCCTTCCGTGGGGCGTGTGGGAGCCCCCGCCGTCCGGCGCGGTGGAGGTGCAGAACGTGGAAGAAGCTCTGGATGATGTCTGTCGCGTTGGCCCTGCGGATCGCCCTGCTCTTCCTGAGCCAGCTGAGGACCCGTCGAACGATCGGTGCACGATGCTCGTTTCGGGGACCTTCCTGGAGCCCACCTAACGGATCTGTTCGACCCCAGTTCGACTCAATTTCGTTTCAAGTTCGACTCAAGTTCTACTCAGGTTCGACTCAGGTTCGACTCAGGGTCGACCCAAATCGACTGTCGTTCGACGCAGCTTCGACGCACGAGTGGAGCGAGTGGCTCCAGGAAGGTCCCCAGAACGAGCATCCAAATCCGTGCACGGGGTGCATGACCTGGGACGGTTCCTGGTGCCCTGGGCTTGTGTGCTCGCGCCGCGAGACGTCGTGCCAGGGTGATGTTTGCGATGGCAGCTTAGAGCCAGGGTCCCGTGCCATCCTGTGTGTCGTGTGCAACTTGGCGAGGAGCCCAGACTGCAATGATATCATCAACGGTCTTCGCGACGGCAGTGTGACGTCGATGTGACCGTCCAGGACGTACGTCGTCGGACAGGTACAAGCTCTTCGGCGATGTCAGCAACAACCGAGCCAACCGTACATCAGTGCCGTACCCGGCGGCATCTTGGTATCGACGATCTTCTCATTCAGTCGATCTTCGTAGCGTGCCTCTTCGCGGTGGCCGTGTTCTGCTTCGTGGTGGTGCGCTTGCCAGGCTTGACCGCGAGGATTCGTGGAGAGCGTACAGTGGCTCCTCCCCGTCCTCTCCCTTTTTTTTCTCCTCCTCCTCCTCCTTCTCTTCCTCTTCATTTTCGATCTCCAAGCATCAGAAGTTAGAAGGATTCCAATACCGGTGCCATTCCTTCTTCGCCACCCTCGGATTCGTTGCGGACTCCTGGTCAGAGAACGCCCCTGGAGAGGGCCAGGGAACAGCGGCATCGGTGCCGTTTTGGCCTACCCGGCCCGGCAAACAAATGCCGGGGGCGACGACGACGAAGAGCCCCTCCCCCGAAAGGCCCAGAAACCTCAGACGGTGGCGACGACGACCCCCACCGTCGCCGGACCAGGCGTGGCCACGCTGGCGCTGCTCGTGGAGGTGTACAACCTGTCGAAGCCGCCGCAGGCGGTGTGGAAGCACCAGGCCTGGCCCGCGCGCCGGCGGGGCCTGAGACGTGGTCGTGTTCTCCTGGCAGCTTCCTTCCACCTTCGGGGATGATAAGAAGAGGGCCAGTCGAGATGGCCTTCAGGGGGCCCCCTGGTCACCACCGTTGGACGCATCTCGGAAAAAATGGTACGCTTGGACCCCAGAAGATGTCGGGGGGCCGATCTTGAGCCAACGTTGTCCCAACTCGTTTACCGACGCTCGAGGACCTTGAGATCTTGTTGTTGCATCTGTTGGTCGCACCGGGCGCGTTTGCTTAGATTTTTGGCCCTGGCATCATCACAGATCGATCCGGCTTGAAACATGCAGCAGGCAAATGGGGTCTACGTAGGGTTTCAGTCGTGATTTATCGCGACGTCGCAATGTTTTCGCAACTTTGGACGTCAGGGGATGGACGACAGTTGGGGGACAGGTTACCCACCGCTCGTTGATGGTATGCGTTTCTGGATTCCCTGGTTCAAATCCGCTTTCGGCTCCTTGTGACAATAATCGAGCGGTTTTCCATGTTTGTTTCCTTGTCAGGGGGCGGGCTGAAACAGTCTACGTTCAACGCATTCCTGCTTCCTCCTCGTGCACGATAGCTGTGTTGCATCTTTGGGGGACACGGGCTCTCCTGTGAATGGCGGTTGTTTCTCGTACCTGACGTGGGCTCGACGCGAATTCGGGTGGGTTCGACGCGGATTCGACGCGTTCGACATGGATTCGGTGCGGACAGAACGCGATGGGGCAGACAATGTCTCCCCAATGTGCAACACCTTCGCTAACCAGTGCATCCTCCCAGATCGCTTGCCCGCGCACGCGCGCGTGAGAAACGGAAGGGCCCCAACGCGCCCTCTCGCCTTCCCCGCGCCCAGCGAACGAGCGCACAGGACGACACCGAAGAAGATTCGCGCTTTGCCTCCATGACCGTGGAAAGCTCATGTGCAGTCGAGTGCCACCGTTGGCGCCCAGCCCAGGACGCCCAGAAGGCGACAGGGCTCCAGGAACCCGCAGGAGGATCGAAGAGTGCCCATGAGGTCCGGGGGAGCCCCAGGAGATTTGGACATCCCATGAGGCCCCCCCCCCCGTCGCAGCATGTGCAACAGGAAGCGTGAAAGAGCTCGGGAGCGCCCAGGTGGACTCGCTGGGCTCCAGGAGTGTACAGGCGGCCCCGGGCGCCCATGCAGGCCCAGGAGGATCGCCCAGGGGCAATATCTGGCGTGCGGTTCTGGTTGTCCTCCCTGGAGGGAGGGAGGGAGCGAGGGAGCAAGAAGGGGAACGGAGGGAGAGAGGGAGGGAGGTAGGGAGGAACGGACATGGGGTTGTTGTGGGAGGGGGGGCCGGGCGACAGCACGGTGAGGACGACGAGGGGGAGCTGGCAGGCTGGGGAGGACGGCTCCTGGAGGAGGACGAGGGAGGAGGAGGAGGAGGAGGAGGAGGAGGAGGAGGAGGAGGAGGAAAAGGAGGAGGAGGAGGAGGAGGAGGAGGAGGAGGAGAGAGAAGGGAGGAGGAGGAAGGGAGGAGGAGGAGGTGGAGGAGGGGGAGGTGGAGGAGGGGGAGGAGGGCGCCGTGGCGCCGCCTGGCCGAGCATCCCACAGCCCTGCTCTGGCGGCGCACGCCGCTGCCGCCACGGGCGCACGCCGAGCACGCCCAGCGGGGGGGTGCACGCCGGCCTGTCTCGGCCCGCGCACAGGACGATGACGAGGGCGAGGACGACGACGACGACGACGACGACGACGACGACGACGACGACGGCGACGGCGACGACGACGACGACGACGACGACGACGACGACGACGACGACGACGACGACGACGACGACGAGAGGGCGGCGACGACGACGACGACGACGAGGACGAGGACGGCGACGGGCCAGTGGGGGTGTGCACCCTGGGGCCGTCTTGGCCCGTCAGGTGTCAGCCCTTGTCGGGGGCGTCGACGAGGCCCCGAGATCCAGGCGAAGCTGATTTTGCACGCCGGGCGGCTATTCGCCCAGCTTCGGGCCCCGGGGCCGTCACAGATCGATCCAGGTCGACAGACGCCGCCGAAATATGGGGTCCAGGGTCCCAGTCGTGACCTCTCGCGATGTTTCAGTTGTTCGCAGTGTCGGATGTCAGGGGGGGTACCCACTGGCGACGAGCGCATGCAGCGCGGCCATGTCCGTGCCCTCGCGTTCTGCATGCCGCGGCACGATGCCGTGGGCACGCGCCCGCACGGATGCCTTCCGCGCGGGGCCTTCCGCGCAGAGCCGCCCCGGATCCACGGAGTCGCGGCCGAGGAGCCCGGCCTGCGGGGCCATGGGTCTCTGGATGCCACCGCGTGGGCCCCCGCTGCCTCATGCAGTGCATGCCCTGGTGGGCATGCCTTCCACCACCACCACCAGAAGCTGGAGGGGGGAAGGAGGAGGAGGGGGAGGAGGAGGAGAGCGATGAAGAGCAGGATGGGGGAGGAGGAGGAGGAGCAGGAGGAGGAGGAGGAGGGGGACGAGGAGGAGGAGGAGGTGGAGGAGGAGGAGGAGGAGGAGGACCCCCTCCCCCTGTTGCTTGTGGTGGTGGTGGAGGACAGCAAGCCCATCATGCCCTCCCGGTCTCCCCCCCCCCTCGTCCGCGCACCGGCCGCACGCGCGGATGACCCTGCGCGCGGGCCTCTGGGCGCCGGGCCGGGGGCTGCTCCTGCCCCCAGCTGGCCTGACGGATGGCTTGCGTGCGCCAAGATGGCTTGGGCCAAAATGGCTACGGACCCCCCCCTCGTGATCGTTCTCCTCCTCTTCCTCCTCCTCCCCTCCTCCTCCTCCTCCTCCTCCTCCTCCCCTCCTCCCCCCTCCCCCCCTCCCCCCCCCCCCCCCTCCCCCTCCCCCTCCCCCTCTCCCTCCCCCTCCCCCCGGGGAGCCCCGGCGCGCGGGCCCCGCCCGCCCCTCCAGGAGGGCGCGGGGGCTGGCCCTGCCGGGGGGGGGGTCGGCCCGTGCAGGGTGGGCACCACCGAGGGGCCACGGCGCCTGCGGGCGGCACGGCTCCCGGGAGGGTCTTCGGGGACGCCTCCCTCGACCATGAAGTCGGGCCTGTCCCCTCTACAGAGGGGGATCTTCGAGGAAAAATGCAAATACCCCACAACATAGTACAAAGATAATCCAAAAATGGTCTGGGGACCATGCTTTGAGTATTGTTTGGCCTTTTTGGGGCAATTGTGAGGTATTTTTTTATGTTTCGTCGAAAATCCCCCTGTAGGGGGACACGCCCGACATAACTCTACCAAGCACTGGCGAAGCCCTCTGGCCTGTCTATAGCCCTACCAAACACTGTTCTAAGAACCCTCTGTGGTTCCCACGAGATGTTCTTAGAACATTTCTGGCGAAGTCTGTCTTGGTTTATCGCATTGGGTTTATGTTCTGAGAACATTGTTTGTGTTCTTAGAACATCTTAACATCTTCAGGTTCTAAGAATATGTCGTGGTAGGACTATAGGAATGCCGGGACGGTCGGTCCCTGTTCAATTCTAGGCCTCCCAGATGGGGTTGGAGCACACATTGTTCATGTCTAATTCTTCGAGAGTTCATGTTTTTTTTTGGGGGGGGGGCAAGGTCCTTTCATTTCTAATTGTTCCATCCTGGGCCTCTTCCTGGCCGCTAGGGGGCCAGGAACAATCAGAAGCGAGCACAATTAGAAATGAGCACGATTAGGAATCAACGACAAGTAGATGGGGTCGGAGGATCGCGCCGCATCCCCAGTGCATCGCCCCGATGCGGCTCGACGCGGAGCCCGATGTTGTTTCACGCCGACGTCGCCGATGCATCGCCGACGTCGACGATGCATCGCTGGTGCATCGCCGATGCATCGCCGATGCATCGCTGATGTATTGGCGAAGCGGCGCGATCTGCCGACCCGCTCTACTCCGACCCTATCTAGGAGGCCTCTGCTTTTGAAGGGCCCTGGCCGCGGTGAGGTTCTGGAGCCAGTCTCGGAGCTTCGCGAGGGTGCCCCTTCCCGAGGGTCGGCACCTGGAAGGCCGCGCTCCGTCGACGGTCGGGAACCTCAGCTCGGCGCTCTTCGCGTGTCGCGCCGCGGGTTCTGGCCCAGCACGCCTCGGCGCGACACGCTACCGATTTCCCAGACGTCCCGAGCTCTTCCCAGCCTCCCGCTCGGCGGAGCGGAGCTATCAGCCTGCAGGGGATGGCGTAGCGTGTCGCCGGGGCCGCCGCCGCGACGCGCTACGGTAGGTCAGGGTCATGCGGCGATGACTTGCCAGCGACGCCCAGGAAGGCGTTCAAAGTTGAATTCCGCATGATTGACCGATGCGGAAGCACCGATGGACACGGCAACGCCACTGGACCCGACTGAATTCAGTTTTGAACGATCGGGGCCGCGATCGGTTCGAGGTTGAAAGATTGATGCGGTGTCAGAAATTTTGGCGTGCGCCGACGCCGCGCGAGCTTCCCAAGAGCACAATATCTTGGCCGCAGATCCGTTATCGGGGTCGCGGCAGCTGGTCTGCAATGTGTCGTCATGGGATCTCCATCGGCCGCAAGATCTTGGGCGGCTGGCCAGGGGATTCCTTGTGAACGGTCTGGCCGCGGGCGAGGGCCTTTGTGCTGCAGCAGGCGTTACGCCACCTCAGCATATCAGTGGGCAGGTTCACCGTTTGGACCGTGTGGCCTCGCGCTGGCGCGGTGGCCCTGCCGCTGTCGATCGCAGGTGCCCGTTCTTTCCCCCAAGCAGCGCTTGCACTGTGCAACGGGTGATTGGCTTTTCTCCAGCACGTCGGTGCCGCCGCTCGTGGCCGCATCGCTGCCACCGCGTTGCCGCCTCGTCGCCGCCTCGAATACGTATGGTGGCCTGCGCTTCCAGGCGTTTTTGCCTGGTCGCCACTTCGTCGCCGCCTCGTGGCCGCCCGCCGTCACCTCTTCGCCGACCCGTGGTCGCCTTGTGGACTCGCTGTGCGCTCGCACCGCACAGCTTGCACAACATAGCGCGCAGCACATAGTTCACGTACGCCAAGTAGTTTTCAGCACACAGCTTGCGCCATATAGCTCCCACGCCCAAAGTGCATCAACCACTGTTTGGGGTCAACGCTGGCTCTGCGAAAGACATCCGCTCGCCAACCTTCGGGCGCAACGGGTAGCATCTGGGAGTCCACGATACAGTCCACTCGTATCGCGCTGGGCGAGATAGTCGTCTCTCCCGTGTCATGAAATGGCCCGTGTGGGATTCGACCGTCGTTGATACCATGCCATCTGAGAGCAGATAGACGTTGTGCTCCTAGGACCCGGGAAATGGTCGCGGCCGCGGCGAGTTTTGTCATAAATGAGATCCGCTCGCCAGTGGATTCTCACGGACGCCGTGAGCCACTTGCTCTTCCTGGTCGGCGCCCCGCGCATTCAGCGTCGCGCGCGCAATGCTGTGGCCGCTCCTTGGAGATGCTAGTCCTCGTGCTCCTCTACTGTATCTTCTTTCTTTTTAGGTTTGATCAATCGTTGGCTGGGAGCGAGGGGGCAAGCAGCGAACGACTCATTGGGGTTGCCTGGACTGCTGAAGTAGTTGGATGCACTGCAGACTGGCCACAAGTCAAGGGCCTGAGTACAGTTGCAGAATGCGGCATCCAGAGGTACGCTACATACCCATAATTCAATACTGCTTTCTACAAGCTAGACTGTAGCGAATCTGGACTACCCTCATTCCTTACGTGTTGTAGGTGCTCAGGATCTCGAGCCGCAAGCTACGCTTGCGTGCCCAATTGAAGAACTCACTTGGTTTATCATCCGCAGCACGGTCTAGTATCGTGAACCTGGACCGCACTTTACAGATGCACGACGTTGCGTGTTCCGATCTATCGATTTGACCCATCAGCGCGAAAGTACACCCAACCCTCCAATGCACAAGCCCTCCCATCCCTTGCCTTCTCTCTCGCGTGACTGTTGGAGTGCGATTCGAGCCTGCCTCCGCTACGAGCATCCGGGTGTTCCCACGGCTTCGTATGATGGTTATTTTGCAGGGTTTTCTTGTTGTATCTTTCACATTCTGAAGGCCCCAGTCGCGTCGTCTTGCCTCCAAAGTCGCTCACACATGCGCGTCAGGAAGTATGACATCGGGGGCGAAGTTCTTACACGCTACATGAGCAATGCTAAATCGTTAAGCGTGTCACATGATTGGCACATGTCTAACACAGAAGGTGAGGCTGTCGGCGAGTCGCCTTAGCTGGAAATTGGTCAGCGCCACCATGTGTTTCAACAGTTCATGGGTCGGTACTTCGCTTTTGCCATGCCATGGTGTCATGTCAACTCGTTGGAGGCAACATGTTGAGCTGAATCATGGCCATAGCTTGAGCCTAGTTCTTGCTTGAGCTGAGTTGTGGCTACGAAATAAATGGAGTTCCTCGCCCCTGCTCCCCCCGGTCCTCCTCGAACAAAACATGGCGAGAGTCCATGCCCTTGATGCGTTCCCTGCTCCTCCCCCTCCTCCCACTCTTTTTTTCTCCCATCTTCCTCCCGCCTCGCCCTCCTCCTCCTATCCTCCCCCTTCTCCTCTCCCCTCCCTTGCCGCCCCCGCCGCCGGGCGGTGCTGTCCGCGCTGACGACGGCCGTGACGACCGCGACGATGGCGGCGAACGACGGCAGCGGCGGCTACGACGGCGACGAAGGCGACCAAACGACGACGAGCGAAGACGGCCGCGATGATGACGACTGCGGCGAAAGACGACGACGGCGCGGCGGCGACGTCGGCGACCGAGGACCAGCGCGGACGGCGACCGAGGACCAGCGACGACGGCGACCGCTCGACGACCGATCCACGACGATGGCGGCGAAAAAACGACGGCGTGGCGGTGACGACGACGGCGACATCGATCGACGCGAGGCGCGTGCCGCAGCCTGCGATGATGTGGCCCTAATACTACATACATTCAGAGTACCATTAACCTCAGTGCGAATTCAAAAAAATATGGTCCTTTAGATTGGGAAGCGATAGTCTGTATATATATATATATATATATATTGTTTTAAAGGGTCTTGATTAAAAGCACGTCCGATCCTCAAGGGATGGGAGGAACACTGATAGCATCAGCAACCACTGCATTAATTACGTCATGGCCACCGGCCCCGTCAGCGGGGCACAACTGGCGCACAGAGTGAGCCTGAGGCACACCTGGCGCACAGAGTGAGCAGAGTTCTCCGGCCCCTCCCGGGGCACTGCTCTCGTGAGAGTTGCTAGTTTTCAATGGCCAAGGCGCCTGAGGCACAACTGTCGCACAGAGCCACCACAGGTTTCAGGCCGCTTCTAGAGGGGCTTTATCTCCGTGAGGGGCGCCACTTTTCAAGGCCAATGGCGCCTGAGGCACACGTGGCCCGCATAGCCAGCAGAGGTCTCCGGCCCTTCCAGAGGAGCACCATCATTGCGTTTGTCGCCTTTTCCCCAGAGGCCAAAGCGCCTGGCACACAACTGGCCCACAGAGCCGGCAGAAGTCTCCGGTCCCTCAGAATGGGCACCAACCCCCGTAAAGGTCGCCGTCGTTCCAGGGCAAGGACGCCTGAGGGACATTTGGCTTACAAAACCGGCAGAGGTTTTGAATATCCCCCCTGTAGAGGGTCTGGCCTCAAGGCGGGCCTGTCCCTCTACAGGGGGGATATTCAAAAATTGTGTAAAGAATGGTCTGGGGGCGATTTTTCTATGAGTTTTGATTCGTTTGGGGCATTTTTTGAGTATCTTTTTTCCCTTCCAGGGGGGCACCATCCTCGTGAGCTTTCTTTTGAGCCAGCAGACGTCTCCAGCCCCGCCCTCTCTCGAGGGCGGGGGTCGCCTGGCTATGACTGGCCCGCCAGAGTCTGCATGGGCCCCTGGCCCCTCCAGAGGGGGCACCATCCACCAAACCACCCCAACCCAACCCGAAGGCCCCAATTTATCCTCGATTTCCAGTTGGGGGGGGGTCGTGGAACATCGAGAAAACACATATGGAACCCGTACCCCCCCCAACCCGAAATTCGGGTCTTCGGGTTGGGTTGGGGTGGTCTGGTAGGTAGTCAGAAGGGGCACCATCCTTGTCAGAGTCGTCAGTTTTCAATGGCCTGGGCGCCTGAGGCACAACTGGCTTCCAGGGTCGGCATAGGTATTTGTCCCCTCGCCGGACGGGGAACCATCTTTGCGAGGGTCGCCATCTTTCCAGGGCCAGGGCACAAGAGGCAAAACTGACCCACAAAGCCGGCAGATGTCTGCGGCCTTTCCAGAGGGGCACCATTCTCGGGAGAGTCGTCAGATTGAAGGTGCCGAACGGTCATTCACTGTCCCTGGGCGCGTGGCTGAAGTGAGGTTCTGCGGTGCAAATTGTTGTTGTTGAACTCCCGTTAGTGAATAAGATTCATTGTTGATCCCCTTATAGGCACATTGTATTTTTCAAGTACAGTGTCCTTTCCCGGGGCTCGCACCCTGGTCTTTATCAGAGACGATCTCGGGTCTCAGAATTGGGCTTTTGGCCCGCGAGGTACAGAGGCAACCGTATTTTTAAGACTGTTCGCTCTTGTCTTCTGGAGTGCCGTTCAACGTGTATTTCCCAAGCCCTCGATACCCGCCCTCTTCGTCTTCGATCGTACCCCCTCTGGGGCGTATATTTTTCTTCCCCGCAGGCCGGGCCCCGGCAAGCGGATGGGCGGCCGCGGACCGTCGGCCGGGCCAGTGGCAGCGCTGATCGGCGGCAGCCCGACCCCAAGAGGGATGGTCAGGGGACCTACCACGACGGCGACGACGACGACGACGACGAGCGAAAGCGAGACGAGAGCGACAGCGGAGCCACGAAGGGCAGGAAGGGGGCCACGAAGGGCGACAGCGGGGCCACGAAAGGCATGCGTATTGGGCCACGAAGGGCGCGAACGAGCGGGGGCCACGAAGGGCAGATAACGCAGTGCCATAGAGGGCAACGACAGGGCTGCTGAGGGTAGCAAAGGGGCCACGTAGGAAAGCGATGGGGGGGGCCACGCAAGCCGACAGCGGGGCCACGAAGGGTGCGCGCATGGGGCCACGACGGGCGAGGACGAGCGGGGGCTACGGAAGGCATGCGTAAATTGGGCCGCAGAGGGCAAGGACGGCGCCACGAAGCGCTGCAACGGGGCCACGAATGGCAGCGAGGGGGCCACGATGGGCGACAGCGGGGACGCGAAACGCATGCAGATGGGGCCACGACGGGCGCGAACGAGCGGGGGCCACGAAGGGCGTGCATACACACACACACATATACATGTATATGTATGGGGCCACGAAGGGCAGCGAGGGGGCCACGAAGGGCTGCAACGGGGCCACGAAGAGCAGCGATGGGGGCCACGAAGGGGTGCGTGGGGGCCACGAAGGACAGCGAGGGGGCCACAAAGGATGCAACGGGTCCACGAAGGGCAGCGAGGGGGCCACACAGGGCTGCAACGTGGCCACGCAGGGCAGCGAAGGGTCCACGAAGGGCTGCAACGGGGCCATGACGGGCAACGAGGGGGCCACGAAGGGGTGCAACGGGGCCACGAAGGGCAACAAGGGGGCCACGAAGTGCTGCAACGGGTCCACGAAGGGCATCGCGGGGGCCACGAAGGGCTGCAACGGGGCTACGAAGGGCAGCGAGGGGGCCACGAAAGGCTGCAGCGGGTCCACGAAGCGCAGCGAGGGGACCACGAAGGGCTGCAGCTGGGCCACGAAGGGCAGCGAGATCCCGATTCTTAAATAAGCTGCGAGGGAGTCCTGGGCGTGAGCGCGACGCCTGGCTGTCTGAGTGTCGGGAGCGCGTCGCTTGAGTAAATTGCTGGGAACTCCAACGCAAAAGCGCGATTCTTGAGCACGATTCAACGAGAGTGCGATTCCAGAGCGCCGAGAACGATTCTTGAATAGATTGTAACGACGCCCCAAGAAAGAACACGACTCCTGAGTGACATGCGATGAGGTCTCAGGCGGGAGCGGGGGCCCTGGCCAAATTGTGAGGAAGTCTTAGGCGGGGGATGTTGTTGTTGTTGTAATCCGGGGGCCAGGGGCGCTGTTTCAGCGTGGTGACTTTCATAGAAAACCGGGTGCGAGCCCTGGAGGAAGCATTTCAATTGAAAAACACAATGGTCACCGGAGGGGGGATCAAAACTATTTGTTCTTCAGTAACGAGAACTCAACAACAATAACAACAGCAGCACCAACACCAACAGCAACCTCAACAACAACAACGACAACAACAACAGCAGCAGCAACAACAACACACATCGGGAAGCATGTCGGCCCCTACCATCTTTGTCGAAAACCAATGCCGAAGCCTGCGCACAGCAGGGCATACGACATCACCCCCGCCGTCCCTGTCAAAACCATTTGGCAGTAATCGCGGGTAGGCCGCGCAAGATCCAGATTTAGCCGCGAGGTGCATTGTGTATTGCTTCTTCGTCAGGGATGGTAGCCCTGCGCACAGCAGGCAATATGCTGACACCCTCGCCGTCCTTGTCAAAAACAATACAAAGTGCTCGCGGGTCTCACGAGCATGATTCAAGACTTTGCCCCGAAGTGTATTTTGCATTGTTTGTTGACAGGGATGGTGGGGGGCTTCATCGGGTTGGCCGCGCATGCTCCAAATGTGGAAGCATCATGTGTTCTGTATTGTTTTTTTTTGGGGGGGGGGATGATGGAGGGGGCCGCATCGGTTTGGCCGCGCATGCGTTTTGTATTGATTGACGGATGGTGGGGGAGTGTCCGCATGATGTCCTCATGGTTCCTGGTTGGCTGCCGGTCGCCCTGAGGAGGGGGGTGATTCGTGATAAACCCTTCCCCCGAGCAGGGGAAGGAGGGGTTGCGAAAAGAGAGAAGACAACATTCGTTAAACCACATACGCCCAGAGGGCTGGTGGGATTTCGCGCACCCAGAAAAGTATCGAAACAGTGTCTGCCCGACACGCTGGCGAAGTGTCGAACGACCGGGACTTCAGGGGAACCACGTGATGAAACATCAAGGACATCGCATGCCTGGGTGCCACAGCGGGTGTCCTTGATGTTTCATCGCGTGTTTCCCCTGAAGTCCCGGGTTGGAGGAGGAGGAGGAGGAGGAGGAGGAGGAGGAGGAGCCAGGAGGGAGGAGGAGGAGGAGAGGAGGAGGAGGAAGGAGGAGGAGGAGGAGGAGGGAGGAGGAGGAGGAGGAGGAGGAGGAGGAGGAGGAGGAGGAGGAGGAGTTGGAGGAGGAGGAGGGGAGGAGGAGGAGGAGGAGGAGGCCTCGAGCCCCCCAAAGAGGAGGAGGAGGAGGAGAAGGAGGCCTTTTCCCAGGGCCAGTTTTTCACCTCGACCCTTCTTGTTGACGGTCTTGGGGCCCAGCGAAGGTCCTCAGGGGGGCCGAGAGCGGCCCACTTTCGTCCCGTCGTGCTTCTGCCTTCCCCGACGCGAGCAGGCCCAGGCATGCTCCCTCGGCGGAGCTGTCTCCAGGCAGTTATCAGCGCTCGGGCTCGCCACCCTCCTGGGAGGCCCTCGCGGCCAGGGGGTCTTCGGTCGCCCTCCTCGACTCCGCCCGAGGCGCCGCCTCAGGGCCCGCGTGGAGGAGGAGGAGGAGGAGGAGGAGGAGAAGGAGGAGGACTATTTGTTTCTCATTTGGGAGTATTTTTTTTTTTTATTACTATTTTTGATTTTTCCTTCAAAATCCGCCTGTAGGGGGACATGCCCGACGTAATCCTAGATGGTCAGTCGATCCTAAGCATGGAGCAGGGGGGCGTGGACTAGCGACGCGTCCCGTTTCCATGGGAAATCGCAGATTTCCGCCGCCTAGCGAGGCGGCACCAGCCGCACTTGGGGAGGAGACCTTCCCCGTTCCATGGATCTGGCGACCGCGCGCCAAATCCATGGATCGCTAATTCATGTTTGCGCGCCCCCGAGATGGGGTCGGAGTAGGTAGGGTCGAAGGTCTGCAACTGGAGCATACACATTACCAGTGGCTCGCTGTTTCTCAAGCCCAGGACTCTTTGAGGGTCGGGAACGACGTCGGAGTGGTGTGGTGTATATATATATATATATGTGTGTGTGTGTTCCCTCGTTTCCCTGGGGAAACAGCGACAATGTATGCACCAGGATCCCGTATACACCAGGATCGGCTTTCTTGTGCGAGTGTCAGTGCAGGGCTGGAAAAAGCGTCGGTGTATAAATGTCATTTCCCTATCAGAGGTCTAGGCCTACCGGATGGGGTCGGAGGATCCTTCCGCATCGCCGATGCATCGACGATACGGCTCGATGTGGAGCCCGATGCTCTCCACGCCGACATCGCCCACGCATCGCCGACGTCGCCGATGCATCGTCGATGCATCGTCGATGTATCGGTGATGCATCGGCGATGCGGCGCGATCCTCCGACCCAGGAGGAGGAGGAGCAGGAGGAGGAAGAGGACAAGGAGGAGGAGCAGGAGGAATTGGAGGAGGAGGAGGAGGAGGAGGAATTGGAGGAGGAGGAGGAGGAGGGCAAGGACGAGGACGAGGACGAGGGCGAGGACGACGACGAGGAGGAGGGAGGCCTCTGACAGACCCAGCCCTCCCTCCCCGACATCCTCACGACGGGGAAAACGAGGAGTACGGCGGGAGACTCTCTGCCAGGGCCTCGGCCTCTGGGGGGCCCCTCCACTGCGCCTGTCCCCTGGACCCTCGACGCCACTGGCGCGGGAGGCAGCACTGGCCCGCCGAGAAGGGATGCCCAGGCCTCTGGGAGGTCGACTCCTCTCCTCCCCCCCCCTCCTCCCCCTCCCCCTCCTCCCCCTCCTCCTCCTCCTCCTCCTCCTCCTCCTCCTCCTCCTCCTCCTTCCCCTCCTTCTCCTCCTCCTCCTCCTCCTCCTCCTCCGAGGGGGGGAACTCAGAGGGAGAAGGCCTTCTCAGAAGGCGGCGGGACTTCTCGGAAGCCCTTGCGCCTTCTGAGGAGTTGTTTCTGTCTTCGGGGAAGGCTCAGAAGACTTCTCGGAAGTCCAGGGGGGCTTCCGAGCCTTCTGAGAAGGCACGCCTCGGCCTCTCTCAGGAGGGAACAAAACACAGGCACAATGGATCGTCGCTCCCCTAGAGAATATGGGGAAATATGGAAAGTGGGGGGGAAGACAGAAGCCCAGAACGTATGGGAAACTAGGGGATATCCTGTTATTTGTGCGTACTTCTTCGTGTCTCCCAGGGCCCCTTTTTCGTTCTGGGAGGCCGACGCCCCGACCAGGCCGCCACGGCGTCATCAGGCCCTGGGCCCCTGCTGCGGCTGCCCCCCCCTCCGCGCCCGCGCGCCTCTCTCCAGCTGGTGCTGGCCGCGATGATGTACCTCTGGAGGCCGCACTCCGAGAGCCAGAGGCCCCCCCCGCCCTGCGCAGGACGCCGCCGGCGTCGTCGGTGCCGTCGGCGCCGCCGTCGTCGTCGCCGGCGCCTCGTGCTCGTCGCGGGGCTCGAGGAGGGGCTGGGCTGCGGAACGGCTGGACCCCGGCTCTCGCGGAGCCCACGAGAAGATACGCAGAAAATCGTCCGCAGGTCTGCGGAGCAGTGCAGGCACGCTGCGTAGACTTGGCGTGAGAGCAATTTTCGGGTAAACCGATTCTGTAGTTCCGGGTGCAACTCCTGGGAGGTCAAATTCTGATTTTGCCCTGGTCCGAAATCTGGCTTCATCCCGCTGAATCCCGACCAATCCGGCTTAATCCCACCTAATCCCACGCAATCCTGCTCAATCCAAGGCCCACTCCGGCGTAACAGCCCCCAATGGGGCTTCATCCTCTGTAATCCTTCAGACGAAAACCTCCCAGTGGTTGCCTCTTAATGTAGTCTAGTCGGTCCCCTGCTCGAAGGGTGGGCGGATGGGGGCGAGGGCGTGCTGGAGGGGGGAGGGGGCGGGGGGCGGCGCTCGAGACGAGCCTCCAGGGGTCGGCGCACGCTGGGGGGGTGGCATTCGCAGGCTGCTGCGGCAGAGGTGCTCGGCATCGCTCGGACGTGTGCATTTTTCCTTCGGCGAGGACCATCGAGGAGCATCCTTGATCATTTGGCGAAAAAGCCACGCACGAAACCGAATATAGCACAGGGAAAGGACGTCCGAGCGATGGCCACGGTGTCGTTCCTGTTCGAGGTCGTTCCAGGATCGCCTCGGCACTGGTCGTCGATTTCATCTTTTCTTGGGGGCGAGGAGGCCAGTGAGGAAAGCGGCGGGGGTAATTGGAACGATGCGGCCGTCGGCGAGGAGGAGGGGGAGGAGGAGGAGGAGGAGGAGGAGGAGGAGGAGGAGGAGGAGGAGGAGGAGGAGGAGGAGGAGGAGGAGGAGGAGGAGGAGGAGGAGGAGCAGGAGAAGGAGGAGGAGGAGGAGGAGGATGGGAGCACGAGAACAAGGAGGAGGATCGGGAGGAAGACCGGCAGCAGCAGGAGGGGCGCAGCAGAGTAGGGCGCAGCAGGATGAGGGAAGTGAGAAGGGCAACGTGACAGGGTTCTTAGCGTTATAATAGTCGTTGCTGTTGTTCTGCGTTTTAGTGCCCTTTCTGCATGTTGGTGTGGTGAGTTCGTCCCCATGTGTCCATGCAGGTGGAGGGTGAGGAGGATGAGATCGGCATGAGGAAGGAAGATGAGGATGCGCAGCAGTATAATGCTGTTTGAGTCGGCCTTCTTTACGGCACGAGCAGAGATTTCATGATGACGTCGACTGGCCTTCGTCGGTCCAGCTTGGACAGCCACTAGCGCCGTTGCTCCTCCACATCCCCTCGGGATGATACGGCGGACATGGATGATTAGCAGCAGAACGGAGGAGCAAGGGGATAGAGAAAGAGCGGATGAGGAAGAGGAGGAGGAGGAGGAGAAGGAGGGGGAGGAATGCATTCCCATCGGGATAGCTTGTAGCAGAGGGGCCGAAGCCATGTGACGACTGCACAGTCCACGCTGCGCTCTCTCTTCTCCTCCATCCAATCGTTGAGGCTGAACATTGCAGGGAAGGGTGTAGGAGGGGGTAAGATAAGGCAGAGCAGGAGAGGCAGGAGAATGAGAAGGAGCAAAATAAGTACGCAGAGGGAGGGGGAAAACGGAGGAAGAGAAGCTGATCGGTAGAGCATGCCGTCCTGCTCTGCATCCACGACGTTTTCCAGCTGCGTGGTGCAAGTCTCCCCACCGTGCCAGCTCAGCACTCTGTGTGGCGAAGTTTCGAGCACCGAGGGCTGGCACACGTGACCTGTCCTGGAGTTAGTGATCGCAATGTTCGTGCTCTTGGGGCCCTCCCGTTCCCAGGACCGTCGAACACGGTTCAGCGTGAAAAGTTGTTCTTTGTGAAAATTTTCGGGATCTTCCGGGACCCGTTTCCTTCATTCCAAATGAGGACGATGAAAAGTGCGAGGTCGAGGACGTTGTTGACTATGTCGATGAGGAGAAAGGGTTTTGACCACCGCTCCCCCTGATCGCCTCACTGTGTTCCCAACCTCTCCTTGCGTTGTGTCCTCCTCCTCCTCCTCCTCCTCCTCCTCCTCCTCCATCTCCTCCTCCTCCTCCTCCTCCTCCTCCTCCTCCTCCTCCTCCTCCGTCAACAAAGTTTCTGACCTTGCGCAGATACGCGTTCTCGGAGCAGCTGAGCAACGTCGACATGGACGGTGCTGTGCTCTTTCCCTTCCCCTCGCTTCCCCTCTGGGCCAGAGGTGGTGCGGAGGAGGAGGAGGAGGAGGAGGAGGAGGAGGAGGCGGAGGAGGAGTATGATGACGAGGAGGACGAGGAGGAGGGGGAAGAGAGGAGGAGGAGGAGGAGGGAGGAGGAGGAGGAGGAGGGAGGAGGAGGAGGAGGAGGGGGAAGAGGAGGAGGAGGAGGAGGGAGAGGAGCTTGCTTTTACTCGGTGCGCAAGTAGAGACCTGCATGGCGGCCTGTGTGGGCAAGGCCAGCTGGAGCCAGGTCCCACTCAGAGAGCCGAGCCCCCAGAGCACGAGCCAGGATCCAGGAGGCCTGGCGCGGCGCGGTTCTGCGAGAGAGCTTCGGGGAATCATCCGGATGCCCGCCGTTCGACCACGCATGCAGGAGTGATCATTCGCCAGAGCGGCCTCCGTTGCGGGCCAGCGGGGGTTCCCCCCGCACTGGATGGCTCGCGTGGATCTCGGGCGGTTGGTAATACGGTCGGGCCGGATTGGTAGGTCGACCCTGCCAAGTCAAGGGTACCCTCGTGTCTCGTGTCTCGCGACCCGTGCCTCCTGCACTCCAGTGGCAATGTGGACCGCGGAGGGGTCTTGTGTCCTCTCGCGTGCCCTGTCCAAGGAAGTGCGACTGCAGGGGGTGACCTAAAGGGGGGGGGTGGAGAAAAGGGCCCCGAAGGGGCACTTTTAGGGCCCCTCGAGGGCCCCCGCTGGCTCCATGAGGGGCCCTACAGTGTCCCTTTTTGGGGCCCCCTTCTTCAACCTCCCATCTACCGTCAACCCGCACAAGAAGGATGGGCGGCCTTCCCAAGGGTACCCTTGCATCCTTGCCCCCTCGGTCCATCCTTCGCCACGTTCGCTGGCCGCGCCCCGCTCGAAGAGCTTCGAATGGGGCGTCCACGGCCCTTGCATCCTCCTCGCGCATCCTTGCTACACGGGTGGACTGCAGGTCACCCCCCAATCACCACCCGCCCGAGGATCTGGCCCCCCCGCGGCCCCCGAGAGCCCTGCGCCGGAGGCCACCCTTTGCCCATATGTAGGGCCACCTCCTGTGCGTGTGCGGACTGTCGTGCGAGCGACGAGTCCAGGATTAAGTCGGGCGTGTCCCTCTACAGGAGAAAAATCCCAAAATATTTATGAAAAAAGGAAAAACTCGCATGGGGACGATGTTCTGCGTATTTGTGAGCAGTTTGGGGGTCCATGTTTAATTCTTCCAAGATCCGCCTGTAGGGGGACAGGCCCGTCCGAAGTCCAGGAGCAGGGCTGGTCGCGCGGAGTCTCGCTCGCAAGTTGCCGGCGTCTGCTCGCACCGCAGCGCGCCACGCCAGCGGCCCACGCTCAGCCACCGCCCAGGCCGGCCGCGACGTCTCGCGCAAGAGGCCCGCCCTCCGTCGCCCGTGCGGCGGCGCCGCTGCCCCTCCCTGCGGTGCTCCACCCCGCCGCGCACCGCGGCCTGCGCCGCCGAGGCAGCTGCGCCTCCCACGCAGTGGCGAAGCGTCCTGGCTCGCCTACAGGCCCACCGGAGAGTGTTCGAAGAACCTTTCGTGGTCTGCACGCCGTGTTCTTAGACCAGGTGTTGTTGGGACTGTCTTGCTTTTGCGCATCGGGTTTATGTTCTAAGAGCGTTGTTCTTCTATTTCGAGCGAGCTTTTCTTGGATCTAAGAACATTCCGTGGTAGGCCTATAGGAATGCTGGGACGGTCGGTCCCTGCTCAAGCCTCCCAGTCCCCCGCGGGCGGCGTGTCGGCGGTCTTGGCGAGACTGGCGAGCCTTCCCTAGCAGGAGCGAGCGGCGTGAACATGCAGTGGAGGCCCATGCCGAGAAACACCCTGCTCGCCTCCAGGGTGCCTTGGGTTTCTTGGGTGTCGATGCCTTCGCCATGGAAAGCGCGGCGTTCCCACACCAAACATCCATGGGCGTCCTGGGGTCTCAGGGTTGGGTTTCTTGTGTAAGGTTTCTTGTGGTCGGGCCCCTACTGCACAGCCGAGACGCTGAAGTAAGGTCCACCTTGGGCTGACGAGGGGCTCTGACTGTCCGGCCGCTCCTCGGATCTCTGTCGTGGGATCTGCTCGTGCCCGAGGCCGACCGTGGCCAGAAGCGCCCCTTCCTTCCTTCTTCAGCGGGAACTTTCACGTGTGGCACGGTGACTGTATGCTCCGCCCACCCGCCCCCCTGGCGCACCGCGGCCTGCGCCGCCGACCCAGCGGCGCCTCCCAGTGCCCCAGCACCCCTCGAGCGTGCGTGCTGGCGGCCCTGGCGAAGCTGCCCCGCAGAGGAACGAGCGTGGCACGAGCAGGTGCGGACGCTGCTGACGCCACTGGATGCCCTGGAAGCCCGCCTCCGCACCTGCCCCCGGGCGCGCCCCAAGTACGTCGAAGCATCAGACGAGGAAGCATGCACGAGCGGAGACAGGAGGCAAAACAGGAGGGAAAAAAGAGAGGGATCCCCGGGAGCCCTGGAAGTCCGGGCTCTTTCCCCAGGGTCTCGGGGGCGGCAGAGAGGGGGGTGACGACTACGAGGGGGGGGGGGGGGTATATCGGCGGGGGCCATGATGTGTCCCCATATTTTTTAAGGCGCTTCTTCTTGTTTCATTGCGTCCCTGGCCCCCCGCTGGGCCGCGCACGTGCCGCCGGTCATGATTTGGTCCCCCCCCCCCCTCTTGAAACCCCCCTCTTGGCCGCTCCCCAGAGCCGGTTGTTCGTCGCGAGTTGTTTTCAACGGTCCCAGTGCCCCTGGGCGGAGGCCAAAAAGTCTCAAAGTCCTCTCGTCGTGATCTGTTCATGGCGCGCGCATGTTTGGGGCTGCACGCCAGCGCTCCCGATCTCCCGGCGCCCGGGTCGCCGCCCAGCGGGCCCACCCGCCCGAGGGGTTCCCGGGGGGTTGGCGGCGGCAGGGTAAGGCTCGGAGTTTGGGCAGCATGCTGATGGCCGTGGAGACACTTGCACGGCTTATGGACGATGCAGACAGGACGTCCAAGGCTCCATGAGCGCAGCGATGCCCTAAGCCGACGTCGGCCCCCCGTCCGAAACGACAACATCAAAGTCAGGCCCACTGAAAGTTGGCCGTAGTTTGTCAAAACTCAGCGGGAAGGGAAGAGAGGAAGAGGAAAAGGGAAGCAACATCAGCAGCCGATCGCCCGTTTGACGCAAGCTTCGGCAAGCCAGATCGCTGTGCGCGTTCTCGCGTATGGCCGCAGGGCCTGTGGGCAATCTTCTCGAGGTAGCTCTTGGTGGATCCAGCTGTGAGCAGGTGGCTGCAGGCTTGATCGCTTGGACGCGCCGTTTCCAGAGTTACCACCTCGGATAGGCAACCGTGAGCTGGGTCTTCGCGAGAGAGCACGACTCAAGCACTCTCGTCGGAGTCATACTATGGTATATGTAAGAGCTTCGCCCCCTGCTGCTGGCCCCCTCTCTATCAGACCGGGATATATCAGAGTCGCGTCGGCGTGTCTCAGCGTTGCCTTGGCGCAGCTGGAACATGATGCGTGGGCGGATAGGAAACATCAGCTCATATTGAGACGTTGGCGCTATCCGAGTGGCCTTCGGCCCATCCCGCCACCATGCCTGGGTTGTGGATCTGCGGCCTTTTGTATGTGTGTTGGGGTGTCGTGGGGAGCCTCTCGGGGGCCTCTTGGAGGCTATTTGGGCGCCTCTTGGGGGCCTCTTGGGGCCTGGTGGGAATCTTTGGGCCCGCTTGGAAGCCTCTTGGGCGTGTCTTGGGCGCCTCTTGGGGCCCCTTCGGGCCTCGTCGTGGCCTCTTGGGGCCTCCTGGGGGCTTCTCGGGGCTTCTCGGGGCGCTTCTTGGGCAATATTGGAGCCCTCTTGGGCCGTCTTAGGGCGCTCGTGGGCGCGTCTTGGGCTGTCTTGGGGCGGTCTTGGAAGCTTCTTGAGCTGTCTTGGAGCGTCGGTAAGCTGAAAATGCGAGAGAAGGTCAAACTATTCCAATCACCTGAGTAACATCAATCATCTTGACCTCTTCGGTCTCTCTCGGGAGGCCTCCGTGAGCGCTCTTGGGGCCTCTTGGGGCACTCTTGGGCTGTCTTGGAACTATCTTCGGGCGCCTTGGAGCACTCGTGGCCTCGGCAACGCAAGTATTGTGTAATTTACCACATGTATGGCTTCGGGGGCGCGAATATTGAGTAAGTAACATGGGTGTGTTGTCTCGGGGACGCAAGATTTGTATAATTTGTAAGGGTTCATTGCATCGAAAACGCGAGAGTCGCGTAATTTACAAGGTGTTATGGCTTTGTGGGCGCGAATCCCATGCAGTTTTACGTGTCCCACGCCCCCCCCGGATTTCAGAGCACGCGATCCGAAGGCGGTAAACTGCTGACTTGGGGTTCCCCCCCTTCGCGCTGGCGTCAACAGCTTACAGCAGGAGGCAGAGAGAAGAGCTGCAACACTGCGCAGGGAGCAGCAACCCAGCCCTGCAGCCTGGTGGCCCCACAAGGGGGCTGGCCGATTTAGCACAGATCGCCGAACGCGAGTCTGTCACGAAGCAGCGAGCCCATCCAAATGTGACTCGAGCGTCGGCTCCCACACAATGAATTGGTGGTGCAGGCGTGGTGCAATGGCAAGAATTGCAATGCCGTGCAATAATAAGCAAGGCAATGCAGATCGTGGACAATCAACGCGAGGCAACTCACCACAGCTTGAGTTGTCGACGCGTCTCGTATAACTGCAAGTTCATCCAGACAAGATTCCGAGGCGAGTTGCGTTCACAAGGAACCGCATGGACACAAACGGAGATTGCAGCCGCCAAGCCGAAGCTCGGGATCAGCCTGAACAGATCCGGAAATCAAGCATCAAGCCTTTGCGGATCTGTGCACTAATCGCATCAAGGATGCGTTGGCCACTAATCGGAAGACCCTGTAGCCGAAGGTTCGACGATGATGTTAAGTGCCGGACCGTCTTGTAGCGTTGACCACTGGTTGCTGATCAGCAAGTAGAGCTTATCCTTTTCCTCCGAGGCTGGCAGCCCTGAGCCGCTGTAGTGTTTGCGGGGCGCGCCGCAAAGCAGCCAGGACATCCAGCGAAACACAAGTCCGTTGCGGTTCCTGTCGCTCTGCAAGAGGGGTTCTTTGCGATTCCTTGGGCCATCTCGGGGCGGTCTAAAGGGCGTGCTCGTTTTGCAGTTGGGGTTCTTGGTCGGCCCCCCTTGAGGGCCTTGAGGGGCCTCTTGGGGCCATCCTGGAGGCTATCGCTGTAAGAAGAGGGTAGCTCAAATGAGAGTCCCCCCTTCGGAGACCGCAATTGTCATTGGGGCCTCTGGGGCCATCGCGGAGCTTTTGTGTGCCACTCTTGAGGCATTCATGAACCATCATAGAGCTAATTATGGCAATTTGGAGTCGTAACTTAATGAAGCAATTCAGACCCCCCCCATCCGGTGAAACGATACAGCACCAAGCACCCTGAAGCGTTATCATGGCAACCTGGCACTTGGTCGTTACTTAGCACTCATCTGGAGCCTCCAGTAACACTCGAAAGTGGCGAAAAGGAGGAAGAGGAGGAGGATGAGGAGGAGTAGGAGGAGGAAGACGGGGGGGGGGAATAATCATTTATTTGTTGCGGTTCGGTGTGGTGCTAAATTTATCGTTCCGCTAATTTCGCCCCCGCGAATGTATTGATTTTCGCTTCGATGAGAATGACAACACAAGGGGGTCCTGAATGTCTACATGAGGTTATTTTTGCGGTCGTCGAGGCGCGCTGGAGGGCATATTAAGCATTCAGCTATCTTGGGCCGTTTTGCACCGCCATTGGCTATCTGAGGTTTATGATGTTCCAACCTATTTCAGCCTTGATCGCCATAATGAATTTCGAGCACCAGGAAAACACCCCCAACACTCGAGGGTTTCCACGTGTCGGGCCCTGGGAGGCACTCTTCCGACACTGTTTCGAGACTCTTTCGGAAATCTTGCGATACTGTTCTGGGTGCTCGAAATTATTTCTGGGATGTGGTCCTTAAGTTCGATGGGAACAACATAAACTGAGGTAATATAAGCGCCATCTTGGACGCTCTAATCATTTGCGGGAGGGGCATCCAAGCGCAGGCAGGGGGGTAAGAGGAGGAGCAAACCCCTTCCCCAAGTGGAGAGGGGGGGCCTAGGAGAGGAGAAGCTCTGAACCGCCTGCGAGTGTGGCGCAACCCGCAGGGCCAGGAGATGCCGTCGGGCACTTGGCCGCCACCCACTGGCACAGCCCACCGGCGCAGCTTGCGTCCAGGGCAACCGCAATCGAAAGGACGGCTGACTGCCGGGAGCCGACCTGTGCAGATAGCGTCTCGCCCGGATCTCCTCTGAGCCACACCATCCGGTTCGCCATGGCCATCGGCATCTTCCTGCAGCTCCTCCAGCTCCCCCTGTGTGCATTTTTTCCTCGGCGAGGACCACCGAGGAGCATCCTTGATCATTTGGCGAAAACACCACGCACGAAACCGAAAAAAGGCACAGGGAATGGACGTCCGAGCGATGGCCAGGTGGAAGCACACGCGCCAGGCTGGCGGCGGACGGGAGCGAGCGGGCCAGGCTCGGGGCGCCGGCGGGTTGCAGGCCCGGCCGTGGCGGGCGCGCCTCCGGATCCTCCTGCGCGGCCACCGGTGAGCGCGCGCGCTCGCGCTCGCGGGGCGGGGGCCCGGGCGCCCCCGACCCCCAAGGTGACGCTCGCGCGACGTCCGTGGCCAACGGGGACCTTGCGGCCCGCCCCTTCAGGGGCATCGGGCGGGGAGGAGGGGCGGGAGGAGCGGTATAGGCTACGTGCGAGGGGCGGCAAGAGCAGGGGCATGAGGAAGGGGAGGATTGGGGGGGTGAGGAGGAGGAGGAGGATAAACGCCACAGGGTAACCGTAGGTCTAACGTAAAGAGGAGGAGAAGGAGGAGGAGGAGGAGGAGGAGGACCAGTGTAAACCCAAGGGTCATCAACGATGTTGGAATCAACCATCCTGCCAAGCTCCCTCTTCATATTCCCCTACAACGGTCCATTTCCATTGAGGGAACTGCTTCATTGGAAGACAACCGTTTGAAGACCCTGTAGCATGCCAAAACATTGTTTTCGGGATTCCAACGCCATGGATCAATCTGACTGTTGCGTTTGGACGATCCTGAATCGTGCCAGAGGCCCGTTCTTGCGACCTCAACACCGCGAATGAACGTAACTGTTTCACCCTCATCATCCTGAACCTTTCCAGAACACAGTTTTCTGGTAGATTGATCATGGGATTCCTTGAAATTCGTGCACATTTTATTAGTGAACGTGCGCGGCGTTAAGGCGGGAGCCACATTTTGAAAACGAACCACCCTCAGTCCGTGAAGCTCTTGCACATGTTTGAAAGGAATGTTCGCGTCGCTAAGGCGAGAGCCACATTTTGAAATCGGGTTCCTCTTTTAACCCGTGAAATGCTTGCAATTGTTTAAAACGATTGCGCGCGGCGCTAAGGCGAGAGCCACAGTTTGAAAACCACCCGCCCTCAATCCGTGAAGCTCTGGCAATGATTTAACACATGTGGACGGCGCTAAGGCGAGAGCCACATTTTGAAAACGACCCGCCCTCCATCTGTGAAGCTGTTGCCAGTTCTGAAGCTTCAGGGTCATAAGTGGTGAGGAAGTCTCAGGCGAAACACCCGGCCCGCCCTAAAAACTAGCCTCGGGGTGCGACAGGGAGAAGTCAGTATAAGGAAAAGGAACGGAGGAGAGGGAGGGGCCGGGGGGAGAGAAGGGGGTTGAGGAGTGGGCGAGAAGTTGGGGGAGTGACGGTGGTAATGCCAACCGACGAAGTAAAGTCGTCATACGCGTATAAGTTCCTTGAGGTCCGTTTTGATTTCTTGTGTCGGCGCTGGACCACCTGGCGGCGCTTCCGGAGCCGCCACTGGAGCCCTTGGCGCTGCCTGGGAGGGGGATCCAGCGCCGATCTAAGACGTTTGTGCGGATCTTCGAGAATTGATGTTCATGTAAGAGAAGACGAACGCGTTGGGCAGGAAGGTTCTAGATGCAGTGACGAGCGGGGCTTGTCTTGCGTCTTCCCGTTTCTGGTTTTCGCAAGAGCTTCGGCACTTAATCTCATCTCTTCACGTCAGCAATGCTGTTCGAACAGTCAAACCATTGGCAACTCA
This sequence comes from Prorocentrum cordatum, assembly GCA_963575745.1. Taxonomy (NCBI): domain Eukaryota; class Dinophyceae; order Prorocentrales; family Prorocentraceae; genus Prorocentrum; species Prorocentrum cordatum. The sequence goes on from CAUYUJ010022518.1 coordinate 106,014, forward strand.
ACTTGTGGGCAGCTGCGATCGACTTCAAACATGCGATTGACGGCGTCGACCATCAGTGCTTGTGGGAAAAAGTCTGCTTGGAGCAAGAAAGGTTTTGGTATACAAATGGGGCACGCGAGAGTTACTCGTCTGACCAATCTGCATTTTTTGAAGACGTGTTGCTTTTGGCACCCAATCTACGGCAGCTCAAGTGCATCTTCCGTGACCTCAGGCACGCTACCTCCGCATGCGGACGAGAGTTGCACCCGGACAAGACGAACATTCTCACACATACGAAAAGGCAGGACGGACGAACGACAGCCCACGTTGACGTCAATAGACAAAGCACGAAGTACCTCGGGGACGTAAGCTGACACTAAACGTGTACCACTGCACTGGGCTCTCCAAGAGAATCGCCGTGGGATGGCAAATGTTCCACCTCCGCGACGAGCTGATCAGCAAACGGTGCCCCTTGCACGACAGACTCTGGCTATTCAGTGGCACGGTGGCGCCAAGCGTGCTGTTCGGCTGCACCTCGCGGGCCCTCACCAAGGACATGCTCTTTACACTGCGGCGCACCTGGCGACGTATGCTGCGACCCATCGTGAACACACCCAGACGAAGCGCGCCAACAGCATGCAGCATCGACACGGGTAGCGGCGCCAACCCCGACCTTGATTAGCGCGACGACATCGCGAGCACAGGCGACAGAGCACGAACACCAACGACACAAAAGCAGAGACTCGCGGCGACGTCGTCGAGTCCGATTTAGAACCGTAGGACGATTTCATTCGCAGAACTATCCCCGCAGCCGCAGCTTTAGCGACACGCTTCAAAGTGGATGAGTGGACGACGACGCTCTACCGTAAGCGCAACTGGCGAAGGGCAGGGCGAACCGCAGACACCGACGTTTTTTCCGACCCTGCGCTGAAATTCGCACAGGAACGCGGATCCTGGAGTATATGGGATCCTGGTGTACATGTTTCGTTGTTTCCCCTGGAGAACGGGGGGAAAGTATACACCACACCACCCCGACGTCGTCCCCGACGCTCAAAAAAAATCCTGGGATTGAAAAAACAGCCCGCCACGACATTTCACAAGTCGTGCGATCTACCATTGGGGCTACTACCCTGACGTGCGTGGATACTGTTGGATACCGCACGCTGTGGACAACAATTGGGAGGAGGAGGACTTCCTTGCACGCGCGCGCATTGGACCAGGCCCGGGCTCGCCCGCGCCGCCCCCGAGGGGGCCCGCCTGCTTGCGGACGCGCGCGTCTCGTCGTCGTCTCGTCGGCTGGGTGGCCTGCCCGGGAGGGACGTCGGAGGGGCGGGCCCTTTGCAGAGCGTGGCGAGGGCTTCATCGCACGAGGCCCCCGCGGGGCGCCCGCCGGCGGGCACTTGGCCGAAGACCCGGGGAACCTCGCCAGCGCACGAGGCGCCCGCGGGCGGGCTCCAGCCGGCAGCCTCGAGAGCCCAGCAAGCGCCCAGCGCCCAGGAGAGGCACCATACGCAGACCAGGCACGCCTTACCACTACGATCAGGAGGGGAAGAAACACACAGACACAATTGATCGTCGACTCCCAGGAAAATATAGGGAAATATGGGAAGTGGGGGGGGGGGGGGACAGAAACCCAGAAAATATGGGAACATATGCGGATTCCTGTTATTTGTGTGTATTTATTTGTGTGTTTGTGGGCCCCTTCATACGAGGCGCCCGCGGGCGAACGCATGGCGAACATAATCTAGTCAAGCAGCTACTCAAGATTCTAGGGCTTACGCCACGCCACCGGCCCCTTGAGGAAACTCTCGGTTGCGGCGGGTTGCTCTGGAGTGCCTCTTGGGCGCCTTTGGGGGGCTTGGTGGTGCCCTGTTCGGCGCTTCGTGGGGACCTGGGGGGGGGGCCTCTGGGTGCTACGTGTCGCAAAGTGCACTTTGTCTTGTAATTCTTGTGAGGACCGCGATGGTTTGGGGGGGGTCTTTGCTTCGGGTCGGCCGTCGGTCGAGGGGGTGGGCGTTTACGAATACGGAGCAGGGGTAGATCACATTTTCCGAAGGGGATGGGAAAGGGATTTGGACGAGAGGCTCGCCTAACCCACCGACGCCCGAAGGGCTTGTGGAATGGTGTTCGTGGGCGTAGTTATTGGATTCGTGTAGGCCGCGAGAGCCTTCGGCGCAGGATCTACACTCCTCCGGAAAGCTTGGCCGGGATGATGCTCAGGAGAAGCTTGTCGGGGAGGTGGTTAAAGGGACCAGGAGGTGGGAAGGACCTGATGGGACGAGAGCGGAGTGCCCGTAGACAAGTCTTCAGGCCATGTCGATGAGATTCGGAAGGGTACCTCTCTTTGAAGTTCGCGTAAGGAAGCAAGAACTCATGCCTCCGACGCACCACTGGTTGATTCCTGGTCTGTTTTGGGCGGGTCGAGCGCTGTCTCGATGCCATCTTGGTTCGTCGGTGAGCTACCTTGGGCCATATCGGCGGCTGCCTTGGGCTGCGTTTGCGATCTGTTTGGGCCGCTCTGGTGTGCGAGAACAGGAGCGGGGAAACAGGCGAGAGCCCACGTGTGCATTCGGCGGGCGTCTGTCAAACGACGTTCTGGAGCCGTCGCGTGGGTCTCGGAGCGAGCCGTGGGGCGTGTCGGGGCCCTCTTTGGACCATCTGCCGCGTGCGCGTCGAAACACCAGAATAATGATTATTGAAGACGCCTGCGGCGAATCACCGCCGCCCCATGCCTTTTTGGAAGCGCCTATGTGGCCGAACGTTGAGGCCAGACCTGCGAAGCTATCGGACAATGTGTTTCCCGAGTCGGTTTGGAGGCCTTCGGGGAACACGTAGGTCATCTTGGCCATCAAGAGGCCATTTTGACCCTTTCGGGCTTTCTTGGAGGACGTCTTGGAGGGCTCTTGGGCCGTCTTGGAGGCCAGCTTGAGCGTCTTGGAGGCCTATAGGGCCGTCTTGGGGGCCTCTTGGGGCCGTCCTGGGCCTTTTGGGCGATCTTTGGGGGCACTTGGGTTGTCTCGGGCCGTCGGAAGGCCGAGCAAGCAACAAATGCCACAATCCTTCAACAACTCATTGGAACTCAATGAGTTTGGCCTTTTCAGGCCTTCCTGGAGGCCCTCTTGGAGGCCTCTTGGGCCGTCTTGGGCCATCTTAGGGCCATCCTCGGCCGTCTTAGTGGGCTCCTGGCCCGTCGGACGCCGTCGGAAGCCGTTTGGGGGGCCTCTCTGGGCAGACATGGGGCCCTCTTGGAATGCTGCCAGGGCCGTCTTGGAGGCCATATTGGGCGTCTTACAGGCCTCCTGGGGCGTCTTGGGGGCCTCTTGGGGCCGTCTTGGGGGCCTCTTGGACCGTTCTGGTTGGGGGCCTCTTGGGCGATCTTTCGTCGATCTTTGGGGGCTCTTAGGCCCTCTCGGGCCGTCGGAAGGCCGAAAAGAAGCCAATGTCAAAACCCTTCAGAAACCTTAGGACAATAAGTATGTGTTGCCTTTTTCTGGCCTTCCTGGAGGCCCTCTTGGAGGCCTCTTGGGCCGTCTTGGGCCAGCTTCGAGCCAACTTCGGCCATCTTGGCGGGTTCCCTGCCCGTCTGACGCCGTCGGGAGCCGTCTTAGGGGCCTCTCTGAACTGGCTTGGGGCCCTCTTGGGGCGCTTCGGGGCCGTCTTGGAGGCCAAGGCCGACCTTTTGGATGTCGGGAACACCCGACGCTTTCCAAGGGCGTGGCCGCATTGAAGCAGCAACGCGGGTGATGGTAGAATGTGGTTGGATATTCTTGATATATCAACCGTCTAAGGTTGCCCGCCAACCCCATCTACCCCGACCCCATATCCGTTCTCCTGATCAGTGGCGACATCCCTTCATTTCAATCCGGCTTGATATCGGCGGCGAGCCAGGGGGGGGCACGGAAAGGAGAAGCCTTTCTCAGAAGTCAGGCTTCCGGCCTGCTGAGATTTTTTGTTGTGTGTTCGGGGAGGGCTTAAACAATGCTTCATAAGGCTTGGGGCTTTCCGAGCCTTCTGAGAAGGCCCGCCCCTTCTCACTTCCCCCCCTTGTTCGCCGCCGCTGATAGGGTCAAATCGTTCTTACAACGGCTTCCAGAATTTGCCTCCTTCGGGAAAAGAGGGACGGATGAGGAGGAGGAGGGGGAAGAGGAGGAGGAGGAGGAGGAGGAGGAGGAGGAGGAGGAACAAAAACAGTAACGAGCAGCAGGGGCATTCCCTCAGCCGTGCCCCCCCCCCCGGAGGACCTGCGCAAGCTGGGTGGCGCGGAGACGCGCCTCGCGCCGCCAGCGACGCGTCCCTTTGCGCGCCGTCACGCTGTGCTCGAGGGTTTCGGCCAAAGGGGTTCGAGGTGCGAGGTTCGAGGTTCGGGTCTTCGGCTCAGCCGGAGTGCTTGTTCGAGGTTCGAGGTGTTCCTGCGTCTTGGTCGGTTCTGGGAGGATTTCCAATCTCGGGGGGGCCTCCCAGCAGCTGCGCCTCGTCGGGAGCGCTCCAGGCGTGCCCCGATCGTCCCGATCGGCCGCCCGGAAGCGAAGTGATGGCCCGAAGACCACTTCTCCCCAAAACCTCCTTTCTTCCCGCC
>CAUYUJ010022518.1:110668-122439 GCA_963575745.1 Prorocentrum cordatum
TAGTAGTCGTAGTAGTGGTAGTAGTCGTTGTCGTAGTCGTAGCCGTTGTACTCGTAGTAGAAGGAGTAGTAGTAGTAGTAGTAGTAGTAGCAGTAGTAGTAGTAGTTGTAGTAGTAGTCGTCGTTGTCGTAGTCGTAGTATTAGTCGTAGGCGTAGGCGTAGGCGTAGTCGTAGTAGTAGCAGTAGTAATAGTAGCAGCAGCAGTAGCAGTAGCAGTAGCAGTAGCAGTAGCAGTAGCAGTAGCAGTAGTAGTAGTAGTAGTAGTAGCAGTAGTAGTAGTAGTAGCAGTAGCCGTAGTAGTAGTAGTAGTAGTAGTAGTAGTCGTCGTAGTAGTAGTAGTAGTAGTAGTAGCAGTAGCAGTAGCAGTAATACTAACATTGTAGTAGTAGTATTGTAGTATTGTAGTATTGTAGTAATAGTAGTAGTAGTAGTAGTAGTAGTAGCAGCAGGTGTTGTTGTTGTTGTGAACGTGATATTCCGACTTGTGTCGCTTATGTTCATCACGGGGGGTCGGTTGGTGTTTGGCAGTTGGCGCCTCGTGTTGGCACCGCGTTTTGGGTGGAGGTGCCAGGTTGTTGTCCCGTGTCCCGTGGGCGCCACGTGCGTCCCCACGGCTAGGCGCCGCATCGTTTGCACCACATGGCTTACACCACATAGCTTACACCACATCGCTTTCACAGCATAGCTTTCACAGCATAGCGTGCGTCACACCGCCTACACCGCATGCCTTGCACCGCTTAACTTACACTGCATTTCTTGCAGCGCATAGCTTGAGTAACACAGCTTGCGCCACATAGTTTGCATCACGTGACTTGCCGCATGCATCGCGTGTCTTGTACCGCATCGTATGCATCGCGTGATCTGCACTGAATTTACACCGCAAAGCTTACACCATGTACTTTGCGACGCATCGTTTTTTTTGCACTGCGCATCTAATACCGACTAGCGTTCTTGGCGCAGCTTGCACCACGTAACTTACACCCCGCAGCTTGCACCTCGCAGGTAGTTTGCATTGCGTAAGTTGCACCGCATGCATTGGATGCACCCCATATCATGCACCACATAGTTTGCACCACACCACCTTTAGCTTCCTTTGCATAGTTTGCACCAAGTAGATAGCACCACATGTATTGTGAATTATAGTTTGCACCACATAGCTTGCATCACGTAGCGTGCACCACATAGCTTACACCGCAGTGTGTTCCACAGCACAGCTTGCACTACTGACATTGCACCGCACTCGATGCACCACAGCGCTTGAACCACATAGCTGGCACAAGCAACATAACTGCACTGCGCAGGGTGCACGTCAACGCACGTACTCCTTGAAACCCATCAGTCGCCTCAACAGGAACTGCCTGTCGGCAGCCATGCGAGCGTTCGCAATCTAGGATACCAACCAAAGCAACAGCATCTTACACAGCTGTCCATTTCAAGTTCTGCCATCCAGTGCCAGCGCAGCACTGCGTGCTCACGCTTCGAGCACCGCCGAGAAGGCCTGAATATAAGCAACGTCTCGTCTTAATTCCTTGGGCTCTCGTGTGGCCTGTTTGGGCTGTCTTGGGACTCTTCTGGGCCCTTGTGGGGCCGTCTTGGTGTATTTGGCCGTCTTGGGGCTCTCTTGGGTTGTTTTGGGATCTTTTTTGACCTTTCTTGGGTCCCTCTTCAGGCTGCTCTGGGCCATCCAGAGTGGTGCCTCTTCGGACCCTCATGTGGCTCTTTGGGGCTGTCTTTGTCTGTCCCAGGCATTCTTGGAGCCATCTTTAACCGAGATGCCCGGGACATGCGAAATGCACAACACCCGAATGTTGCCCTTGATTCATGTTTGTTTTTCTTTAATGATATGATGATTCTTGCATGGCCTCTTGGCCTTCTTTTAGCTCTCCTGGTCGCCTCTTGCGCCCTTGGCCTCTTTTGGGGTCTGCTTTCGGGGGTTATTAGGGTGCCAGGCAATGTTGGGCCAACGTTGCGGCCTTGGCTGTCCTTCTCCAGCCGTCGTAGGAACCATGGAGAGCTTCGGGGAGCCCCAGGGAGGCGCCGGGTGTCCCAGAGAGTCTCGGGAGGAAGAGGCGGCACACGTCCCGCTGCGTGACCAGGAGGGGGTCTCACCAGCCTGGAGCATATCCCCTATGATTGGCATCGCCTCATCTCGATGCCGATCTTAGGGATTCCCTCCGTTTCTGAGGGCGCATCCCTAAGATTGTCGTCGACTTTTGGCCTGTTAATTTTAGGGGTAGGGAAACGTTCGAGGCTGGTTAGGGGTCTCAGGATTTTGAGCGCCTTTATGCGAGAGGGTGAGGGTGGGGGGTCGGGGGGAGGGGGCCATGAAGTCTCCCCGATTTCATGGCCAATTCTTCTTGCTCTTCTTTCAGTGCGCTCCCTGCCCCCCCCCGTTCGCGCACATGCCTGAGGCCATGGTGCGCGATCCCCCCCTTCCTGGACCCCCTGTTCGGTGCACCCGAGACTTTCAAACATTCCCGCCAAGCAGCATTTGACATTGTGTCTCATTGCCATGCCTAAGCGTGGATACCTTAGCGTGGTCGGTTGGGCGGGCATCATCCCAAGCTTTTGCCAATGCCGACGCTCAGCGACGATGCGATGAGACCACAGGCCACGCCTCAAGTGCGGGTCGACCTCCCCCGCCCTATACCTCGAGGTGGGGAATTAGCGTGGCCCCTTGAAATGAACCTCAATTGTTTGGCTTGCCTTGTGCTCGAGGCCGCAGCCAGCGATCTGAGACCTGTGCCGCCTCGATGTCTCGCAGCAGGTGGACCCATTGGAGTCGCGCGTCCTCCTCCTCCTCCTCCTCCTTCTCCTCCTCCTCCTCCTCCTCCTCCTGCCTCAAACAATTGCCTGGGGTCGCCGTCAGTGTTCGTCGATTCCTTGTCTAAGAACGCGGACGCCGTTCGATGAGCGCCCTCCACAGTTTTCCCCTTCTCTCTTTCTCTCTCTCTCTCTCTCTCTCTCTCTCCTTGTCCTCGTTCCTCTCTGGGCAGTGAGCCTCCTCCTCCTCCTCCTCCTTGTACTGCTTCTCCTATGCCACGCTGGAGTCATCTTGCTCCTCATTCTCCCTCACCATCCGCCCCCCGCCTTCCTCCACTCCCCCACCCCATTCCGCCCCCTCGTCCGCCACCCTCCTCCCCCTCCCCCTCCTCCTTCAAATTCTTCTTCTATGCCACGCTGGAGTCATCTTGCTCCTGATTCTCCCTCACCATCCGCCCCCCACCTTTCTCCACTCCCCCACCCCATCCCGCCCTCTCGTCCACCACCCTCCTCCTCCTCCTCCTCCTCCTCCTCCTCCTCCTCCTCCTCCTCCTCCTCCTCCTCCTCCTCCTCCTCCTCCTCCTCCTCCTCTAAGTTCACCCTTTGCCGTCGCCTCCCGCCCCCGCTCCATGAGCGCGCAGGAGGTCATCGGTCAGGCCTACATGGACCAAGAGCGGCCGGGGGGACGGGGGAACAACGCCCCGTCCCCGCGCGGGGGGCTCATCGTAGCGAGCGGGAGCTGGGCGAATGAAAGGGGGGTGGGTGACTCGGAAGCGGGGGGGAAGGAGGAGGAGGAGGAGGAGGAGGAGGAGGAGGAAGAGGAAGAGGAAGAGGAAGAGGAAGAGGGAGGAAAGGAAAGGAAGCTGGAATTGAAGCACAGAAAAGGCGGGCATCACATCCGAGCGTGATCCCGACGTGGGGCTGGCATCGTGTGTGAAGCGTTCTCGGTGTGTGTGTGTGTGTGTGTGTGTTTGTGTGTGCGGGTGTGATGCCCTGGGTAGGAGTCGCAACCAGGTCTTGGTCCCGGATGATAGTATCAGATTCTGACGCGTTGCGGCAGGGGAGGAGTACATCGAATTCGGGTTGGTCGCGTGTGACTGGGCCTTCGTGCCAGCGTTCGTAGCCACCAGGCGGGAATATTAACCTCGCAGGCGATCCTCAGATGTCTTACAAGCCCGTATGGCGTTTGTGAGGAGTCGCTGGCAGGCACGTATGTCCATACCTCGTGCAGCTCTGGGATGGGTTCGAACTCCAGTGCTCAATTGTGTTTTTTTCCCACGCTGATCTTCTCCTACTCCTGCTGTTGCTCGCGCCACTGTTCTTCCTCCCCTCCTCCCTGCGCTTGATTTGGCCGAGCACGGACCTGATGCAGCGAGGACGTGTGCAGGTTGTGTCCAGCTGTTCCAGGCACATTGCGCTTCGGCATGCGGCCCATCATCGTTCGGTTTGCTTGCGAGTTGTCTCGCCATTGCACCGCTGAGCCGGTGCAGGACATGGGTGCAGGACCTGACGCGTTCACCATTGAGGACGAGGAGAAGTCGCCGGAGGCAGCACGCATGATTCGATGTATGCGATGTATGATGTTGCCTGCTCTTGATGATGTCGGGACCTGCTCGCTTAGTGGACGGGTCTCATGTGAGCAGCGTCTGCACAACTCAATTGCATGTGTCACGTTTGAGTCTCATTCGATGTGTGCTTTCTCTGCGCGCCAAGTGCACTCGATCGCGGTTCGCTGGGGATCATGGGCGTTGTTCGGAAGGGTCTTGCAGGCGGGTTGCGGCAGGGCCCGTGACGTGCTTTGCGCGGCGGGCGATTCTGGCACTTCCCTCGCCTCTCCGACCCCCCTTCTGTCCATCTCCCTTCTCCCCTTTCGTGCAGAGAAGGCAGAGGAGGAGGAAGAGGAGCATGAGGAGGACGGAGGTAAGGGAAGAGGTCGGAGAAGGAGGAGGTGGGATGAGGGGAGAAGGAGAATGAGAGACCAGGGAGAGGGTAACTAGGCAGGTGTGCTCCCATTGAGCTTGCATGCGGAAGCTTCGAACGCAGCATCGAGTTCCCTGAGGTTTTTGAAGGATTTGGGCTTCTTGGGGGCCTCCTTAAAGGTCCCGGAGGCCTTTTTGACACCATTTTGGAAACGGGCTTCCGGGAGCATCTTGGGAGCCATTTTAAGGCATCGTCCCCTATCTTGAGCCATCATGGAGCTCATCTGTGACTCTCAGGTGCCCTCTTGGAGCCGTCTTGGGCAATCTTGGACGCTCCACCGCTTCGCCGCCGCCCCCCCCGTTCAGGTCCGTGGAGGGGGTAGTAAGGGGGAGGGGTCAAGCTACTTACCCGCCCGCAAGCCGTCTAGCTCACTCCCACCCGCCCTCCAAAAACACATAAGTAACACCCAAGCCTGAGCATGTTCAGCGTTCGTCTTTGGATGGGCAGCGATTGGGAACCAACGCCGACCCCAGGTGCGCGACGTTTGGGCGAGGTGCGCCACGCGTGCCAGGGGCGCCACGCGAGCCAGGCACTCCTGGGGCCCGAGCGTGCCAAGCACGCTTGGTGCGCCAGATGCGCCACGTGTTCCGAGTGCGCCACTCCAGCCGCGCCAGGTGCGCCACATTCGGGGCACGTGCAGAGTGAGTGCGTCAGGTGCGCCTGCGCACGTGACAGCACACATCGGGAAACATGTCGGCCCCCACCGTCTTTATCGCAAACCAATGCCCATCATTGTGTCTGGTGGGCCTGCGCACAGCAGGCCACGCGCCACCACCCCCGCGGTCCCTGTCAAAAGCCATTTGACAGCGATCGCGGGATGACCGCCCATGGTCCAGATTTAGCCGCGAGGTGCATGTCGTATGGTTTTCAGTCAGGGATGGTACCCCTGGTCGCAGCAGGGAATATGCTGACACCCCCGCCGTCCCTGATAAAAACAATACAACGTGCTCGCGGGCCTCACGACCATAACTCAAGACGTCTGCCCCGAAGTGTATTTTGTATGGTTTTTTGATGGGGATGCTGGGTGGGAACCGCATCGGTCTGGCCGCGCATGCTCCAAATGTGGCGGCAGAGTGCGGTTTGTATTGTTTTTTGACAGGGTTGGTGGGGGGCAGGCCGTCATGGTGTCCTCATGGTTCCTGGTTGGACGCTGGTCGCCTGGGGGAGGGGTGTATACTAATAAAGAGCAGTGATCAACAAACCCTCCCAGATAGCAAGCCGTCTAGCTCACTCCCACCCGCCTTCCCAACACATCAGTAACACCCAAGCCTGAGCATGTTCAGCGGTCGTCTTTGGATGGGCAGCTACTGGGAACCAAAGCCGACCCCAGGTGCGCGACGTTTGGGCGAGGTGCGCCACGCGTGCCAGGGGCGCCACGCGCGCCAGGCACTCCTGGGGCCCGAGCGTGCCAGGCACGCCCGGGGCGCCAGATGCGCCACGTGCTTCCGCGTGCACCAGTTGTGCAGCATACCCCAGCCGCGTTAAGTGCGCCACGTTCGGGGCACGTGCAGAGTGCGTCAGGTGCGCCTGCGCACGTGACAGCACACATCGGGAAACATGTCGGCCCCCACCGTCTTTATCGCAAACCAATGCCCATCATTGTGTCTGGTGGGCCTGCGCACAGCAGGCCACGCGCCACCACCCCCGCGGTCCCTGTCAAAAGCCATTTGACAGCGATCGCGGGATGACCACCCATGGCCCAGATTTAGCCGCGAGGTGCATGTTGTATGGTTTTCAGTCAGGGATGGTACCCCTGGTCGCAGCAGGGAATACGCTGACACCCCCGCCGTCTCTGACAAAAATAATACAACGTGCTCGCGGGCCTCACGACCATTACTCAAATCTTTTCCCCGAGCTGAATTTTGTATGGTTTTTTGACAGGGGTGGTTGGGGGGAACCGCATCGGGTTGGCCGCGCATGCTCCAAATGTGGAGACAGAGTGCGGTTTGTATTGTTTTTTTACAGGGTTGGTGGGGAGCGGGCCGTCATGGTGTCCTCATGGTTCCTGGTTGGACGCTGGTCGCCTGGGGGAGGGGGTGCATATCAATACAGAACAGTGGTCAACAAACCCTCCTAGATAGCAAGCCGTCTAGCTTACTCCCACTCTAGGGTGACAGGTGCGCCTGCGCACGTGACAGCACGCATCGGGAAACATGTCGGTCCACCATCCATGTCGGAAACCAATGCCCGTCAGTGTGTCTGGTGGGCCTGCGCACAGCAGGCCCTGCGGCACCACTTGACAATGATCGCGGGGTGGTCGCGCATGATACAGATTTAGCTTCGAGGTGCCTCCCCCACGAACATGACTCCAGACTTTGCCCCGAAGTGTATTGTGTATGGTTTTTTGACAGGGATGGGGGGGGGGCCCTCATGGGGTTGTCATTGTTCCTGGTTGGCTGCCGGTCGCCTGGGGGAGGGGGTGTATATTATTAGGGAACAAACAGGGGACAGTGATAAACCCCTTCCAAATGGGGAAGGGAGGGGGTTGGAAGAGGAGCCTCCCTAGACCACTTACGCCCAGAGCGCTGGTGGGAGGCATATTTTGGAAAAGGCACCGCTAAGGCGAGAGCCATATTTTGGAAAAGGCACGCCCTCCGTCTGTGAAACTGTTGCCCACGTAACTGGTGAGTAAGTCTCAGGTGAAACTTCACGCCCGCATTTTCGACCGGCCTCGGGGTGCGACAGGGAAGAGTTCTTCATCAAGAAAAAGAATGGAGCTGAGCAGGCATGGGAAAGATGAGTGGAAGAAAAGACATGATAGGAGGGAGGAGGAGGAGCAGGAAGGAAGACGACGATGACGACAACGACGACGACCGACCACACGCGGGGGGCGACCACGAGGGAGCAGGACGTTGACGACGATCATCAGGAGCAGGAGCAGCAGCAGGAGAGAGCAGGAGCAGGAGGAAGACGGACGGACGAGGAACATCATAACAAACGAAAGGCAGTGTCAGAACAGCTGTGCCAGTGCCCGCGAGTGAAGAGATGCAGCGTCGGCAGGCCCTGCCGCTGTCGCCGGCGCAGACCTGCCAACTGGCAGGTTGCCGGAACGGGCTGGTCCTGCCGCCTGTGCCGTGCCGGGGGGTCGTGGGCTGAGGCGTTCTGGAACCGAGCTGGAGCCGAGCAGCTTCGGAAGCAGAATGCACCCTGGGCTTGTGGTGTTTGGAGCCTTTTTTTTAGACTCTGGCAAGTTTACTTGCATGGACGGGGGGGGGGGCTGAGCCTGAAGCAAGCCGCAAACGACTTGCACGTTCGGGGGGGCGCGGAAATCACGCAAGTCGAAAGGCACTTGCACGCTAGTATTCGCTTGAAAAGGAGCGAGGGGGGGGGTTGCGACCGCCATGCAAAGTAACCTTGCCTGAATCCAAAAAACCGCTCTTTGGTCGCCGTGGGCAGAAGGGTGCGGCGGCCTTCCTTCCCCGCGCCTCTCGCCCGGCACCTCGCGCCCCTCCTCTCATCCTCCTCCTCCTCCTCCACTCCCTCCTCCTCTCATCTCCTCCTCCTCCTCCTCCTCCTCCTCCTCCTCTCTCTCTCTCCTCCTCCCTCCACCTCCTCCTCCTCCTCCTCCTCCTCCTCCTCCTCCTCCTCCTCCTCCTCCTCCTCCTCCTCCTCCTCCTCCTCCTCGCCCGCCCTCGCGCCCCCGCGCCTCAGCTCGCAACGGACATGTCCGACCGGTTGACCGACCGCTCGTCGGACCCAGCTCGCCGCAGGCCATGTTTCCTTCGCTTGGGCCTCCCCGGGCCTCGCGGCGGGCCTCTTCTCGCGGGGTTCTCGTGGGGATTTTTGAGTGACCTCTCGGGGACACCTGGACTGGGCTGGACGAAAGGGGGGGATAGGGAAAGGGGGGGGGTACGAAATCTGCTGCGTGCAGCTGGTTTCGGCCCCGCCGAGGAGCCCGTTCCTCGATACATCGCCGCCTCCGGCGCCAGGAGGCGCCGGGAAAATCAGCCACGTGAGCTGATTCTCAAACCCCCCTTTGCTATCCCCCCCTTTCGCCCGCCCCGACTGGAGCCTGCTTTGTGTCACTGGGGGCCGTATTGGCCTCTCGGGGATGCCTCGGAGCCTCCTGGGTGTCGCTGGGGGCCGTCTTGGGCCCGTCGGCGGGCACTGTGCAGCCGGTTGGGAGCCATCCTTGGTAGTCGAGCCGTGTGCAGAGAGACCAGGATGGCCTCAGGACGGCTCAAAAGGCCCCCATGACGCCCCAAGAAAGCCTCAAGAGCAGTCCCATGAGGGCTCTGAGAAGCCCGGATAAGTCCCTTATAGCTTGTCGCTAGCAGAGTTCTGAGAGTGTCAAGAGCAGAACAGAAGAGTCCCACAAGACCGCCCGTTCCAGCAGCCGCTTCGCCCGAGACCTCCTCACGCTTTCTTCAGGAATCGTGCGCTCGCCTCGACACGCTTGCTGCAGGTCTTGTCCGGACGGCCACGGTCTTTTGTGTAGCATGCGCTCAGGTGCACGTGGCCGTGCTCACACCCTTGTCATGGCTGCGCGGTTTCCTCCTCGGAGGCTCCTGGCCGTGCTTCGCCTGCTCCTCGGCATGCGTGTTCACCTCTGCTGCTATTGGGATGCTCTGCTGGGATCGTTGATTTCCCAATGGTTTTGGGTGGATTGCGCATTCTCGCCTTGTCGGGCTGCCGACGCTCCAAGACGGCCCGAGAGGCCCCCAAGATCGCCCCAAGGCGGCCCAAGGAGGTGGGGGGCGATCGATTCTCGAGGTGTGCGCGCTGTCCTCCGTTGCCGTCGCCGCCGCCGCCGTCGCCGCTGCCGCCGCCGTCGTCCTCGCCGTCGCGCCGCGCGCAGGGCCACCCTGACGACCAGGACCGGGTGCAGCGCGACGAGGTGTGAGCGGAGCGGCCAGAGCCCCGCGGGGGACCCCTCGCCAGGGGCGGGGGGGGCTTCCCCTCTCTCTCTTGGGCGGCTCGTGCGTGGCCTTTGGCGCCAGCGCCGCCCGCCGTTGGCGTCGCCGACGCCGTCGGACGCGTCGGCGACGTCCTCGGCGCCAGAGCGCCGCACGTCGCAGCCGGCGTCGCCGCCGTCGGCTGCAGGGTCGGCGTCGCCGGCGTCGCGTCGTCCGCGTCGCCGCCGCGCCGGGGGGGATCCCTGCCGGCGCCGGGGGCGTCGGGTCGCGGGGCTCCGAGGCCTGCCGCCGAGCAGGGGCGGGGGCAGAGGTGCGCCTGCGGGCAGGCGTCCTGCGGATGCATCGTCGCCGCGGCTGGGGTACAGTCGGGGCCCTGACGAAGGACCCCTGTTCGTTGGGGAGGGGCTCCGTGTTCCTTACGTGTTTCGCAGCTTGCCTTGGATTGTCCTTAGGTTTCCGACACGAAATCGAAGTTCAATTTATGGAAAAAAGGGGGCCTCGTTCCTTATTTAGGGTTCCTCAGGTCCGAGCGCAGCCAGTGAGGGTCGGGAGCCTTGAGAAGGGGGTCAATGCAGACGGGGCTCAGCCAGGGCACCGGATCCTGCAGGATCCTGCGAAGACCCCCTCTGGCTGACCTGGGTTAGCGAGCCGCTCGTGGCCGCGAGGCGGCCGCGCATATTGACTGACCCGGGCTTGCGAAGACCTGCGTTGCAATTTTTGTTGTCCTGCATTGCAGTTAGTTGGTTTCCTGCTGACCCGGGTCTGGATTGACCCGGGGCAGAAGATCCCCGAGAAGGGTCCGGGTGTGCGAGGCACGTCGGGGCCAGCGAGGGGGCTTTCCATGAAAGCGGAAGGCCTCTTCGTGGTCGAGGCTGGACGTGGCCAGGAAGATTCAGGAGGGGAAGAAACACACAGGCACAAGGAATCGTCGACTCCCAGGAAACTATGCGAAAATATGGAAAGTTTGGGGGGAAGACGGAAACGCAGAACATGTGGCGAATTCTGTTATTTGTGTCTATTTGTTTGTGTGTCCCAGGGCCACTTCAAAGATGTAGCACCCCGCAGTTGCCGGTAAGAGTGGAGGGGGCGGCGGGGACGTCGGCAGCCTGCGAGGCTCTGAAGAACTCCGCCGCAGGCGCCCAATTTTGCAAAGTATACAACGAGCCCGCCGCAGGCGTTTTTTCCCCAAAAAGAAAACAACGGAAGCAATGGGAGGGGTCGTGGGTGGGTCGTGGGATGGTCGCGGGTAGGTCGCGGGTAGGGCGCAGGTGGGTCGCGGGTCGGGTGGGTCGCCAGTGGGTCGCGGTTTGGGTCGCGGGTGGGTCGCGGGTGGGTCGCGGGATGGGTCGCGGGTGGGTCGCGGGTGGGGTTGCGGGGGGGTCGCGGGTGGGTCGCGGGTGGGTCGCGGGCGAGTCGCGGGTGGGACGATCACAGCAGTTGCGCAACGCAGCAACAACATGCAGAATCCGCGCCGCGGAGTCGCACTTCAGCCACGCACCCAGGGGCAGTGACTGACCGTTCCGCACCCTCAGTCTGACCGTCGTTCCTTCTCTGGCGTTCCTCATGGTAGCACGAGGACTGTAGCGGCATGAGGCCTCCTTGCTCCCCCCAAAATGGGGATTCCATGGAGGAGCAGCGAAGCCAGCGCCATCGGGCTGACTTCCAGCGAGGGGGTCCGACGCTGCGCCCCCGGTACGGTGGAGGCGTTGGTTTAGGAATGCGCCCAGGATGCTGCAGACCCTGGAGGATTCCTTATCTGATGAGGGCGGCGGTGATCTCCATGGCCAAGCCTCGATTGGAGTTCCACCGGCCTCCAGACCCTGGAGTCCTTATCTTAAGGGTTCCCTGTCAAATACGCCCCCCCCAGTATGCAGATCGCGTCGTGTGAGCGACGAACGGAAGAAAAGAGGGTCCGCAGCGCAGACATTCGCGCGTAATTTGGTGCGTCGGCGCCCTCTTTTCCACGCATTGTGGCCAAGCTGGGGTGTGTGTGTGTGTGTGTGTGTTGTGTGTTGTGTGTTGTGTGGTGTGTGTTGTGTGCTGTGTGTGTGTTCTGTGTGCGTGTGTGTATATGTGTGTGAATGTGTGTGTGGTGTGTGTGTGTGTGTGTGTGTGTGTGTGTGTGTGTGTGTGTGTGTGTGTGTGTGTGTGTGTGTGTGTGTGTGTGTGTGT
>CAUYUJ010022519.1:0-35000 GCA_963575745.1 Prorocentrum cordatum
ACTACTACTACTACTACGACTACTACGACTACTACGAATACTACGACTACTACGACTACTACTACTACTACTACTACTACTACTACTACTACTACTACTACTACTACTACTACTACTACTACTACTACTACGACTACTACTACTACTACTACTACTACTACTACTACTACTACTACTACCACTACTACTACTACTACTACTACTACTACTACTACTACTACTACTACTACTACTACTACTACTACTACTACGACTACTACTACTACTACGACTACTACTACTACTACTACTACTACGACGACTATAACAATAACTACTACGACGACTACGACTACTACGACTACTACTGCTACTACGACTACTACTACTACTACTACTACTACTACTACTACTACTACTACTACTACCACCACTACTACCTCCTCCTCCTCCTCCTCTCCTGCCTCCTCCTCCTATCGCGCCCGCTGCGGGTTTCCCAGCTGCGATTGCTGCGGGCCTGCCCGCCGCGCATGCGAGGGCCCCAGCGGGAGAACACCATGCGCGCCCGTGCGCCCACAGAGATGCTGGACCAAAAACACCACACCACCTACGGTCCCACGGGGTCAGAGTTTTCCAACAAATCTGGCGTGGGTTTACGCGTGGTATACGCTGCGGCCCCCGATAGGCCGTAGCGCAACATCGAGGGCCGTACGTGGGGTGGTGTTGTTAGATTTGTGCTCGAAATGCCGTGGGGACCCCTGGGGAACGTCGACAGCCGCGCGAGCTGCCGCGCGCGGCGCGCGTCCCGCTTGGCGCGGCGGACCAATTCAAGACGATTGCTGAATCTAGACATAGCCGGACCGAGACAGATCGGGAATCTCTGAGAATCGGCGGGTTTTGAAGATGTATCGGGCGCCACGGCTGTCTCAGAGCGTTCCAGAAGGCTCTGAGAGCGCTCCGGAACGCTCCAGACCGAGGTAGCTCGATTCGAGGCCTGCCTGACAGTTGAACGGCGGCTAAAGAAAGTGGAAAGAAAAATCCCAACAATCATCGCAGCCAGCAGCTAGCGGTGCCTCCTCGAGCTCTGCGGCCGCGAGCCGCGAACCGCAAAGCTGCCGCGCGGCGCGCATCAGAGGAGCGCCTGGGCCGCAGTGGGCGCATGAGCGCGTTGCGCGGTGGGTCGCCCACCGCCTCCGCCGAACTTAGAGAGCAGGAAAACCACCCTGGCAATAAGCACCCCGACAGGCGAAAGACTTCCAGAATACGCATACAAGGAAATAATCAGACAGGACGGGGCTGTTCAGCAAATGCCCAGGGCCGCTTAGTAAACGCCCAATATGGGGGTCGGGGTGATTTTTCTTCCTTGGAGCACCAGCATGCCAAAGGCGTACAGCCTCCGACGTGGAGAGGGGGCGCCTACGGATCCCCGACGCTGGCAACACTCTCGGAGAGCGGATATCTGCTCCGCTTGCGCTCATGTTGCCTTCGTCTGCGTCGTCCCTCGCAGAAAAATCACGAGGCCAAGCCTTGACTTAGGTTGCCAGGTTGCACCGCGAGGCCCTCGCACCAAGTCTCAACTAACTTCGGTCCACCACGCGCAGACCAAAGAATTGAATAATAACACAAGTCCCAAACCCCACCTGGGAGAGCCCGGTCTGGCCCGATGGTGCTGGCGGACGCATCTGCCGAACTCCGAGGCGCACCAACTCTGTCCAAGACAGATCCAAGACGGACCACCAGTGCTTCGGGACGGGCCGCAGGACGGACCAAGAGGCCCTCAAGACTGGCCCTGAGCCTCCGCTAGCCCCCAAGACGGCCCATAAAGCACGCAAGAGAACCCAACAAAAACCTCCAACACCCTCTGAAGAGTCTGACGAGGCCACGCATGAGGAACCCCGGTCGAGGCCCCCAAGAAATCTCCAACACCCAAGAGGGCCCCTGGACGAGACCCCCAAAACACCGCCAACACCTTTTGCAGAGGCCCCTCAGGAGGTCCCCCAGGAGACCCAATCCCAAACCACCGCCTGGAGACCAAAGCCTCCGCCCGCAGACGGCCCAGCGACGGACACGCCATCGACGCCAAGGCTCTCTAGATAGGGAAACAAGCAATGACACAAACACCATCAAAAAGGTCCGCGCGGACCTCCGAGGTCTTATGCTTCTGTCATGGTTGGTCCAACGACCGGAACTCCTGACGGAAGACGCTCCCAGGCCCCCAGACGGCCAAAGAGGGCCCCGTGAGCACATCCGAGAGGCCGCAAGACGGCTCCGGACGCCCACGAGAGCCCAAGCGGCCCCCAGGCCCACCCCAGAGGCGCCCAAGAGCCCCCAAGACGGACGACAGAAGGTACCGAAGAGGCCTGCGACATGCGTCTGGCAGCATCTGAAGAGACCCCCCAGAGAGACGTAAGACGGCCCAGTGGCGGCCACACCTTTTACGCCAAGGCTCCAGCCCTCCTACACGGCCCTGTGCCGGCCTCAGCCTGGACGCCAAGGCTCCCAGGAGCTCCAGGTGACGGAAAACCCAGGGAGGAACCCTGACTTGGGCGAGTCTTCAAGGCCGCGCAAGTGGCGATGTTGGTTGACGGCGATGTTGGGAATCCGACTTTTGTGACACCGAGCTCGCGCAGAACAAATCGTAGGAAATCACGACCACCGTTTCCTAAATTTCAAATATGCGAATGTATCGAGCGAAAACGACGCAGCGAGTTGTAGGAAAACACGAACCACGCCTTCCTACAATTGGTTGTCCCACTTCGCCGTTAGCTAACACCCCGTTAGCGCGTCTACGGAGTCTGCGACGCCAACCAGCTTGAACAGCGCAAAGACTCGGAAGTCTCCAACACTGCGTGCTCCAGTCCCCTGGCCCCCCATTCTCGGGGATGCGAAACGCGTCGGCCACTGGGTGGGGATGTCTTGCGGAACGCTTCGAATCCACAGTCGGAAAAATCTTCACGGCCCGAAGGGGTTAGAATCATTGAATATACTCATGTTCCGTACCCGTTATTGGTGACGACGTGGCGGGGTGCGCCAAACTTCGTTCACGGAAGAGCTCAAGCCCCGTGGACAATGGTGCCTCGCCTCGGCAAACCCTTGGGGACATCTGCTGCTGATCCTGGGCTCAGGCGACTTCCCTTTGCTTGTTCACTCCTGTTGGGAGCATGTAGAGCCGCATCTACTTCGCGGTGTGCTGCTGCACAATTTTAACATCAGATACCGTATGAAGAAGTGACCGCGAAAAACGTCGTGCTGACGCTTGGCTTTCTGAAATGTGGAGCTGCTCTTTCCGCATATTCCTCTCAGAGAGCACCATCTGTATTCTCCAAGCAGTGCTTGCACTCAAGGTGCGCACGCACCAGCAAGGCAGGCGAAAGGGCAGGGTGGCATCTGCATCCCTCAGTGAGTGAAAGATGAAGGTGCGTTTCTGACACGCAATCGCTGTAACCCCTTCGGCCCGCTCTACTCCATCCAACCCAACTTTGAGAAGCTGGCCAGACGGCAGAGAACAGGAGCTCCCTGCCACCCCCGTTCGTGAGGCCAGGCAAGCGGGCCTGTCTCGGGAGGGGCGAAGCGCACCACTCTCGACCGGAAGCGGGTGTCTCGACCGGGAGGGGGGGGATGTGGCGCAAATCATGGCCAGCGGCATGTGCGCGGCCCAGGGGGGGGGGAGGGGGGGCGGAAACGCAATGAAATAGGAAGAGGCGCCATGAAACCCAGTCGGCGTGCGTGAGGACTTCTCCGATCGAGTCGTCGCCGCCGTCATTCGTTCGTCGTCGTCCCTGCCGTCCTCTTGCCCTGCGCTCTCGGCAAGAGCACTCGTTCGGTCTGCGGCGAGTTGGGTCCACCAAGCGGTCGAGCAAGCGGCCAGACGCATCCGTTGCCAACGGAGGCGCATGGGCGCAGACGGACGAGGGGCGAGGAGCCGGGGAGGCCGCGGGACGGCCGGAGGACCCTCAGATCGTGCAGATCTTCAGGGTGTGCCTCGGAGCAGCCTGGGAGCAGCTCCTCCTCCTCCCTCCTCCTGTCCCCCCCTCCTCCTCCTCCTCCTCCTCCTCCTCCTCCTCCTCCTCCTCCTCCTCCTCCTCTCCTCCTCCTCCTCCTCCTCCTCCTCCTCCTCCTCCTCCTCCTCCTCCTTTTTGGCTCACATGCACGACACAGCCAGTGCAGAGGAACAGACAATGGCATAAACATAAAGACTCGGAGGTCCGCGCGGATTTCGTGGACTGGCGCTGGGGGGGGGCCCAGCGCCGATCCAAGAACTCCGCACGGATCTCCAGGTTTTCTGTTTATGCCATTGTCTCTTCCCCGAGTGTAGACTAAACGACCAGAGACACAAAGGCTCCTTCCAGCGCGGGAGGCCCCCGTCGAGGACGGCGACGCCTGCCGGGTGCCCGAAGGCGAGCTTCAGCGTCCACCTGAGGGCGGCCCACTCCCTCTTTTGGAGAAGAGCCCAGACCCCTCGAGTTATGAAACAATCGCGACGGAAGGTGTCAGGGGACCTGAAAGGCCCGCAATATTCGGCCTTAAGGGGCCTTTGCCCGGCCCTGGGACCGTCAAAAAACAACTCAAGATCAACAAAAAACAGTCCCGGGGAATAGGTCGAGACCTCTAAGGGTCAGGGTTATGACAAAATCACGAAGTCGGGGGTCTGTCTGTCTCGTCCTGGCAGGGATCACCTCGACACTTGGCCCTGGACATTTCCCAACGCTCGTGCGCGCAGGCAGAAACTGCACTCCACCGTGCCAGCTCTTCGCTTTATCAGTGGCCTGGGAAGGAACCACCCCTATGCAGCTGTGAGCAACGCAGGATATGACCTTCTCCTCAAAAATTGCGCGCCACGACAGGGATGGGGCCTGGGCAGCGCGGATGGGGGGCATGACACATGTGAGCGGTGAGCCGACATGGGCGGCGGAGCGGCATGCAGACCAGGCCACTGGTGCCTTCGGAGGAGTTTGGGGCCACGAAGCGTGTGAGGGGTGTGCCGAAACGGGCGGGGGAGATCCTTGCGGGCCCTGCCACCAGGGCCTCCAGCGGAGTTCCACATGGGGCATCGGTGCGTGTAAGGGGTGTTCCGACATTGGCGGGGGGATGCCATGCGGGCCCGGCTAGTGAGGCCTTCGGTGGAGCTCCCAGTGGGGCCACGAAACGTGCGACGGGTGTGCCGACATGTATGGAGGACGCCATGTGGACCCTGCCAGTGGGACCTTCGGTGGAGCTCCTATGGCCTGTAGGGCCGCAAAGCGTGTAAGGGGTATGCCGAGAAAGGCGGGAGAACGCCATGCGGGTCCTGCCACCAGGGCCTTCGGCGGAATTCCCCATGGGGCCACGATGCGTGTGAGGGGTATGCTGTAACGAGCGTAGGGACGCCAAGCAGGCCTTGCCAGTAGGGCCTTCGGTGGAGCTCCCCGTGCGGCCACGAAACGGGTAAGGGGTGTGTCGAGGTGGGCCAGGGCGGGGGGCCTGGGATGGGCGGGGGAACGCCACGCGGGCCCTACCTCTTGGGCCGCCGGTGGAGCTCCTCGTGTGGCGACGAGACGGGTGAGGTCTTACTGGCCAAGGACGCTATTTGAGGGCCCAAGAAGCCCCCAAGAGACCCCGAGAGGCCCCCAAAAGGCCCCCTAAGAGGCCCCGAAGGACGCCTCCCCCCCAGGCGGCCGCCCGAGGGCGGGGGGCGGAATCGCGCGGCAGCGCATCTGGATAGCATTGCATTGCGCATGTCAAATTGAATCTCCTCACCCCCTTCATCTCCTCCATATGATTGCCCCCTTGCACTCCTGCTCCACCTTTCATCCATCCCACGTCATCGGTCCAGGTCACAGGACCCCAGCCAATTTGTCCTGATCTCACAAGAGTCTAAACATAATTTGAATAGGCATGGCACCTTCGAAGGCAACATTTCCAGACTCTCGGAATGGCAGCACGGCTCTGGCTGGCTTCAATTACGATCCCCAGAGATCGCACCAAATGCCAAGGCTTCTCATCGCAATAGAGACCTCGCATCCGTGCGGCTCACGGAACCAAAATGGCACTTCAGCTTACGAACCCTCACAACAGCGCCTCCCAAGCCAACCTCCAACCCACCCCACAAACACGTCCGAAAGTAGCCCCCTCAAAAATAGGCCCAGCTCGTCGCTGCTGCTCAGCCCCGACCAAGTATCCTCGTCCGCTCACCTCCCCAGCGCTCGCCGAGCACTGCCCACCCCACCAGAAGCGTGGAGACGAGAAGACCCCGTGCCGGTCGTACACCACGACCTGCTGGCGCCAGCGGAGCTGGCCGACAAGAAGGAAACGGCAACCCAAGCCGGGGCATGGCGCGAAGAGGCGGGGTCAGGGTCGGAAGGTTGGGAATGACATCGCCTCAGGGGATGACGGGCAAGCCAAAGAAGGCTCCATCCCCTCCTCCCCCCTCCTGCGCGTCCGCCCCCGCGCCGCGCCCACACTGAACCGCGCAGGCTGGTCACCGCGAAGAGGTTAGAGAGCAACTCACAGAATCTTTTAGTCGTCCCCATGGCGCCCAATAGCGCGTCCAGTAGCGCCCGATGGCGCGCAAAGCGAACGCAATGCATCTCCCTCAAGTGACGTCATTGGGTGCCTTGGGGCGCTGTTGGGCGCTACTGGGAGCTATTGGGTGCTACTTGGGCGCTGTTAAAGCGCTGTCGGGCGCGATTCGCATATATATATATATATATATATATATATATTCACACACATATAAACACAGGCATACACGTACACGTATACATAACTCGCTGCAGCGTTTGATCGCAGTTCTGGATGCGGGCGTTGATGTCTTTCTCCACGTCAAGTCCACTGCCCGAAGACCACACTTAAGTCGGTACCACGGCGGTTCGACCTCCTGGTCTTTGCGCTGGAGTTACGTGCAAAGCTTACGCTTTGGTTTCGAGAAGAATATGTTGCTGAGCTGAAGACGGTGCTGTCCGCATAAATTTTAAAGAGATTCTCGGTTGTCCATGACCTCCGGGGTGTGTGATTCGAGAGAGGTGCGTTCTCAGTCAAAAGTGCACCAGGTCGTCCCTAGAGTTCATCTGCACCCGTGCGTTCAAGTCCCCGATAAAGTAAGTGATGCAGCTGTGCTTCACTCGTTTATGGGTCTGTTGCACCAGTGACCAGAAAGCACTTTACTTTCCTGACTCGCTTCGGCCGTGGGCGCGTATAGGCCCTATGAAGGCGAAAGGGTGGCCCTCAAAACGAAGCTTGACGAGAATGATGTACTCATGGGTTGAATGTCTAAGATACTGTTCGCAAGACGTTTGCGCAAGACTATAGACAGATGCCGTGCCGTTGCGGGCCCGCCAGCTGCTTCGTAGAGCTGTGGTTTCATAGTGTGTCCCTGCGGACTTCCCTACTGTTGTGGGAGGCGTGAGACTCTGGAAGAAAAACAGTGTCAACGCTCCAGCGGCGCATCAAATTGTCGATAACGTCGCGTTTGCTCAGTTTCTCAATGCCTTTTGGGTTCAAAGTGCTGACCGTAAGTTTGGTGCACTGGGGAATCTTGGGCGGAAGGAAATTGCGACTTTCCTGACCCCGCTGGGCGGGCCGAGAGGAGGACCTGGCCAACGTAAGCGGCGGCATTCCACTAGATGCAAGGAGCCTTGCGTCTCGCGCCTGGCGATCGATGTGGGCTTACGTAGGCCTCAATGTGTGTTTCGCTAGCGGTGGGGTGTCCCGAAAACCTCCGGTTCAGGCTCGATCGGTCTCCGCTGGGTGGAGATCGCCCGCGGCTGACCCGCACGGCCGCTGACGACACATAGCGGTGCCTCAGCAGCAGCGTGCGGCTTTCGTGCAGGACGGTCTGGTCCGACGATGCAGAGGCCCCGCAAGCCTTCCGGGAGCGCCCTGCCCCCCTGCCACAGCGCATGAACAGGAAGACGGGAGCGTCGGGCCCGAGCTGGCCCCGCTCGCCTTGCACTGAACAAGATTCAGTGCAAGACGAGCGGAAGCTTCCGTGACTTACAATCCTTCCAAGGCGATTTTGAAGAAAGCGGGGAGGACGAAGGAAGAGGGCGCAATCACTAAATCGAAAAGCCACTCGTCACTCTGTGCAGCGCGGGACGCCGAAAGTGAAAAATGAGGCAAGCAAATTACAGAGCCGAAAGAGGTAGCGGAGGCAGAAGATGGGAAAGCAGTGTCGCGAAATGTGATCCGTGAATGCTGTCGCCCGCATCCTGGGCCAGGAAGCTTCCGCGACTTTCTGTCCAGGAGGCGCGCCCCGCGGCCTGGTCGACCGAAGGCCCACCAGCAGCGGCAGTGGGCTACACGCAAGATTCGGAAGAGAAGGAGGAGGAGGAGGAGGAGGAGGAGGAGGACGACGACGACGACGACGACGACGGAGACGACGGCGACGGCGACGGCGACGACGACAACGACGACGACGACGACGAGGACACGAGCACAGAGGGGGGAATGAACGACGAGGCGACAGGGCAGAAGACACTTGGGACTCCTATGGCTGACAGGCCGGCGAAGCGCGCTGGGGTGACCCCAGGCAAAGGCGACCTCTGGTGCGTGGCCTGCCGATGGTTAGCTTCCGATGCGGCAGCAATGCAAGACGAGCTGAAGCTTCTGTGACTTACACTCCTGCTTAGAGTTCAGATTTTCTTGCGCAGGGGAAGCGAACGTCACTCCAAGCGATTTCTTAAACCGCACTCCAGGTCCAGACATACGAAAACTGCACGAACAAAAACCCAAGAAACCGCCCAGGGTCCAGTCCAGATTCATGGCTTCCGTCTGCGAAATCTGGAGCCCACGCGAATTCCATGCTTCTTCGTGAGATTTACGACGGGCGGAATGCAAGACGAGCGGGGGGCTTTTCTGTGACTTCCTGTCCAAAACGAGGCGCCCCGCGGCCAGGCCCACCGAAGGCTCATCGGCGACCACGTACCCTTTGCGCCAGAGAGACCCTCTCCCCGCCACTCGCGCAAACTGCCTCGCTACCACCGCGCGGGCCGACGAAAAGGCCAGCCCGGTTGGAGATGAGCGTCATCTAACCGACTCCTTTCCCCATGGGGGTAGCCTGGGCCCCACAGGCCGATTTACGACACTATATGGAGAGATACGCAGTTTCTTTTGGGTTTCGAGGGATACATCTATGTGTGTATATATACATATATATATATATAAATATATTAAATATATGTATGTATGTCCATATAGCGCAGCCCCCCCAGCACCAATTGATTTTCATTGCGATTCGCGCAGTTCTTTCCTGTCCGATCCCAGTTTCGCCCTACGCCGGCGGCATTGAATAGGGAACGTCATCTGGAAGGCCAGACCTCGGTGGATTCCTTCGTTGCGAGGTGAACTGGGCGATGTAGCCCACAACAGGTCACCTATTGGTGGCGAGGCCCTGGGTTCCTGATTGAACATCTCCTGATCCAAAACTTCACCTCTTCTTACTATCCCTCTATTCGTCCGTTCTCTTCCTTCGCCCGCAGTATGCATTCCTCCTCCTGCTCCTCGTCATTATTCTCCTCCCCCCTCCTCCCCTTCCTCCTTCTCCTCGTCTTCCTCCTCCTTCTCCTCCTCCTCCTCATCCTCTTCCCCTCCTCCTCCTCATCCTCCTCCTCCTCCTCCTCCTCCTCCCTCCTCTCCTCCTCCTCCTCCTCCTCCTCCTCCTCCTCATCCTCATCCTCATCATCATCAGCATCATCATCATCACCCGCGTGCTTTGGCTTGGCCACCCGCGGCCCCCCGAAGCCGCGCACCAAAGCCCCCCCCAGCGAGGGGTTACTCCTGCGTGCAGCTGGCTCTCGGGGGGCCGCGGCTGATGGCCGCGGCCCGGCCTTCGACGGCCTGCGTAAGAGGCAGGGTGCTCGATTCTGTCTGGCCACTGCCGCGCGGACCCACCAGGAGTGGCGCCCACGCGAGGCTCGGCGCTGGGGACGTCCTCCAGTGGGCCCCGCAGGATGAAAGGGCTCCAGCGTAGGGGGGGCGGTCCAAGGGAGCGCGCCCGCGCCAGAGGCCACGAACCCTGCCTCCGAATCCGCGCAGCCCCTGAGACAGCAGCAGGGGAAGCAGGCGTGTCCCATCCACTGTCCTGCTCTCGTGCTCTCTCTCTCTCTCTCTCTCTCTCTCTCTCTCTTTCTTTATTTATCCCCTTTTATGAATGTCTATTTCTGTAGTCCGAATATGATGACTGGTATCATTGTTGATACGATTATGGCTATGACTAGTATCATTATTCGC
The DNA here is from genome assembly GCA_963575745.1 of Prorocentrum cordatum. Classification (NCBI taxonomy): domain Eukaryota; class Dinophyceae; order Prorocentrales; family Prorocentraceae; genus Prorocentrum; species Prorocentrum cordatum. Next base: position 10,186 of record CAUYUJ010022519.1, read on the forward strand.
TTTAGTAGCCATAGAAAAAGGATTCGTAATACTGGTATTCGTATGATGCGTATTATGAGTAGCGTTACTGCTATTACTGTTATTCGTGTTACTGTTATTACTGGTGTTGTTAGTGTTGGTGCTACTGGTGTTATTGTTACTCGTGTTATTAATAGCACCAGAACTCTGATATTCCATAAATCTAGCATCACCAATAGTATTTGAATGCTGCTGCTATTATTACTACTACGATTACAAAACACAGATTCGCCAACATGTTGGTATACATACGAACCGTACTACGAATACGAATACTACAGACAATGGTTTATCATTCATACTTACGCAGGCCGAAAGAGTTTCCTCTGGAGCCCCAAATGTCGGAAGCGACGTGCCGCTCAGGTGAGCGGACACATGTAGCGATCTCTTTGGTTTCGTGCCTCCTCCCTCCTGGTTCCCCTCTCCGTCCTAGGGAGACTGCCCCTTCCCCCGTAGAGTCATAGCTTTGGTCAGCAGATCCACAGCTCCATGGATAGCATGATGTTTCACGTGCGGTGCCCTGCGGATCCCATTTCCCCTGGGTCTGGGATGTTAACTGTTTTTGAATATGTGCATTCTCCGATAATAATGGAAGTAGTGGTTTTTCACACACGGGAAATTGGATCCGCGCAAGACACAACTAGGATCCACGACAAGGCCGCACACCCCACAAAAAAAAATCAAATTGGATCCATCGGTGTTCTCAATGGCCTGGGGATGTATGATTTGCATCAGTATCGTCATCACTCTCATTATCACTATTCACATTAGTATCATGACTAACAGCATTACTACTACCTCTCGGTCTCTCTCTCGCTCTCTCTCTCTCGGTCTCTCTCTCTCTCTCTCTCGCTCTCACTATCTCTCTCTCTCTCTTTCTTTTTTTCTCTCTCTCTCTCTCCCTCTCTCTCTCTCTCTCTCTGTATTTCTCTCTATCTCTCTCTCTCTCTCTCTCTCTCTCTCTCTCTACATATGTATATATAAATATAACACCATTACTGGCTACCCCGCCTGATTATTTTGCCCTCCCTCCCTCCGTATCCTTCCTGATATCGTCTGCCTCTCCCCCGACGTCTGTGTTCCGCTGCCCTCTTGTCGTCCTCTACTGACGAGTATCCGCACCAGCTGTCGTTTGTCCTGCTCGCACGCTACAAGTACGCAGGTCGCCGGCAGGACACCACAGAGGAGAGACACAGCACACATCCTTCCCCACAGCCAGGTGGGCACTGGTCGGAGGACCCGCGTCGTAGGCGTGATGCCCATCGCCGCCATCGCCGCGGCAAACATCTCCTCACCGCAACAATACCGGAGAGCTCGATCAGAGAGGACGAACGGGAAAGAGCGGACGGAAAGGAAGTAAAAACCTGGAGGGGTCGAAAGAGGCGGAGCTCGAGGTCACCCAGTTGCCTGTTCCTGTCACACCTGGAGTTGGGATACATTCCTTCGCGCTGGATGTCAACGCGCCTGCATCACAGCACTTGGCCATTACCCGAGTGCCCTGTCAAACATCCGATAGAGCGCATGCTGCTGGACACGCGCAGGGACGGAGTCCGCCGACCCCTTGTGGGTCTCCAGGCGTGAGAGATGTTCCCCTCCCTGTGTCCCCACACGCGTTCGACCCCGGCGAGCGGGGGTCGGCGGACTCCTCTCTCCTCCGTGCGCATCCCGTCACCCTCACACCTCCTCCCACCCCCCACCCCAAACAACCTCTCCCCGCCTCGCCCGCCAGCTTCCCCGCCAGCCCGCCCCGCCCCCCTCTCAGTCCTTTCCCCCCCTTGGGACCACAAACTGCGCACTCGACCCCCCCGGCCCGGGACGACCCCCGACGACCCCCGGACGACCCCAGACAACCCCCAGGGTGAACTCACCAGGGCGGCCTGGCCGTCCCCAATCTCCTTGTACGGCCCCACGACGGCCCCTGAGGGCCCCGAATCGGCCCAAGAGTGCCCAACCAGCGCACCAAGACAGTCCAAGAGAGAGTAGGGATGGCCCTAGGTAGCTCCACGACAATCGAGAAGGGCTTTCAAAGGGCCCGCGAGGCCTCCAGCACGATCTAAGACTGCTCCCACAGGACCGCCGAAAGGGCCCCAAAAGGCGATAATACTCCTGTTCCCATGGGGGAACGCACGTTTTTTAGCTAACTCGCCCAAGACAACCCCAGTAACCCCAAAACATCGCCCAATGACACCCCATAAAGCCCAAACAAGCCCCCGAGACGCCCCAGGCCCGAATTCGGCCCTTGGTGGGGCCCTCAAAACGGCCAAATCCAGCCCCACAAGTGCCCCAGTATTTCGACCCATTCAGAAGTCCCGAGTCGCCCACGAAAGGCCCCACGCGGCTCCCAGGAGGCCGCGAAGACGCCCCCAATGGGCCCCAAGAGGGACCCCAAATAATTACTCCGACGGAAAGACCCCACATGAAAATCCTTTCGGCGAGTGTGGAAATTACGCTACCGAGGAACCCCACATACTTATATTATGGCTGGAGTGATGATAGCTGAAAAGAAGCATGTGAGAATGATGTTGGTGGCCGTTCCCTGCGCGCCCCCTCTGATGTCGAGAAAATGACACGCCTGCTGCGCCGTGCGAGCCTGCAACGGATAGAGACCGCACCACACGCGCACCCCCCCCCTGTGATCGAGATTTTACAACGCCTGCCGCGCCCTGCACGCCTGAAACGCATAGAGGCCGCACCCCCTGTGCACCCCCTCTGGTGTCGAGAATTCCCACGCCTGCCGCGCCCTGCGCGCCTGCAACGCATAGAGACCGCACCCCCTGCGCACCCTCCTGATGTCGAGAAAATGCCGCGCCTGCCGTGCCCTGCGCGCCTGCAGCGCATAGAGACCGCACCCCCTGTTCACCCCCTCTGGTGTCGAGAATTCCCACGCCTGCCGCGTCCTGCACGCCTCCTGCGCGCCTGCAACGCACAGAGACCGCACCCCTTGCGCACCCTCCTGGTGTCGAGAAAATGCCGCGCCTGCCGTGCCTTGCGCGCCTGCAACGCAAAGAGACCGCACCCGATGCGCACCCCCTCTGGTGTCGAGAATTCCCACGCCTGCCGCGCCCTGCGCGCCTGCAACGCATAGAGACCGCACCCCCTGCGCACCCCGCCTGGTGTCGAGAAAATGCCGCGCCTGCCGTGCCCGCGCCTGCAACGCATAGAGACCGCACCCCATGTGCACCCCCTTCTGGTGTCGAGAAAATGCCACGCCTGCCGTGCCCTGCGCGCCTGCAACGCATAGAGACCGCACCCGATGTGCACCCCGCCTGGTGTCGAGAATGCCCACGCCTGCCGCGCCCTGCGCGCCTGCAACGCATAGAGACCGCACCCCCTGCGCACCCTCCTGGTGTCGAGAAAATGCCATGCCTGCAGTGCCCTGCGCGCCTGCAACGCATAGAGACCGCACGCCCTGTTCACCCCCTTTGGTGTCGAGAATTCCCACGCCTGCCGCGCCCTGCGCGCCTGCAACGCATAGAGACCGCACCCCCTGCGCACCCTCCTGGTGTCGAGAAAATGCCGCGCCTGCCGCGCTCTGCGCGCCTGCAACGCATAGAGACCGCACACCCTGTTCACCCCCTCTGGTGTTGAGAATTCCCACGCCTGCCGCGCCCTGCGCGCCTGCAACGCATAGAGACCGCACCACCTGCGCACCCTCCTGGTGTCGAGAAAATGCAGCGCCTGCCGCGCCCTGCGCGCCTGCAACGCATAGAGACCGCACCCGATGCGCACCCTCCTGGTCTTGAGAAAGTGCCGCCCCTGCCGTGCCCCGCGCGCCTGCAGCGCATAGAGACCGCACCCCCTGTGCACCCCCTTCTGGTGTCGAGAATCCCCACGCCTGCCATGCCCTGCGCACCTGCAACGCATAGAGACCGCACCCCCTGCGCACCCTCCTGGTGTCGAGAAAATGCCGCGCTTGCCGTGCCCTGCGCGCCTGCAACGCATAGAAACCGCACCCGATGTGCACCCCCTCTGGTGTCGAGAATTCCCACGCCTGCCGCGCCCTGCGCGCCTGCAACGCATAGAGACCGCACCCCATATGCACCCCTTTGGCGTCGAGAATTCCCACGCCTGCCATGCCCTGCGCACATGCAGCGCCTAGAGACCACACCCCCTGCGCACCCTCCTGGTGTCGAGAAAATGCCGCGCCTGCCGTGCCCTGCGCGCCTGCAACGCATAGAGACCGCACCCCCTGTTCACCCCCTCTGGTGTCGAGAATTCCCACGCCTGCCGCGCCCTGCGCGCCTGCAACGCATAGAGACCGCACCCCCTGCGCACCCTCCTGGTGTCGAGAAAATGCCGCGCCTGCCGTGCCCTGCGCGCCTGCAACGCATAGAGACCGCACCCCCTGTGCACCCCCTCTGGTGTCGAGAATTCCCACGCCTGCCGTGCCCTGCGCGCCTGCAGCGCATAGAGACCGCACCCCCTGCGCACCCTCCTGGTGTCGAGAAAATGCCGCGCCTGCCGTGCCCTGCGCGCCTGCAACGCATAGAGACCGCACCCCCTGCGCACCCCCTCTGGTGTCGAGAATTCCCACGCCTGCCGAGAAAGTTCCGCGCCTGCCGTGCCCTGCGCGCCTGCAACGCATAGAGACCGCACCCCATGTGCATCCCTCTGGTGTCGAGAGAGTGCCACGCCTGCCGTGCCCTGCGCGCCTGCAACGCATAGAGACCGCACCCTCTGCGCACCCTCCTGGTGTCGAGAAAATGCCGCGCCTGCCGTGCCCTGCGCGCCTGCAACGCATAGAGACCGCACCACCAGCGCACCGCCTCTGTTATGGAGACGTTGCCACGCCTGCCGCACCCTGCATTCCTGCGTGCGGCCGCGGTGAGGGACCACCCCCTGCGCACCCCCTAAGCTGAGCTGTGCTGTGCTGAGCTGGACTGAGCTGTGCTGTGCTGTGCTGTGCTGCGCTGTGCTGTGCTGAGATGAGCTGAGCTGTGCTGTGCTGAGCTGCGCCGTGCTGAGCTGAGCTGAGCTGAGCTGAGATGTGCTGAGCAGTGCTGCGAGGAGGAGAGGAAGAGTGAGGTGTGTGTGGGAGTGTCGCGGGTGCGGCGCGGCACGGAAGAAAACCAGAACCCCACGAAGCATGTGGGGAATAACCTTTTTCACTGTCGTCCTCGCGATTAGCGAGGCGCCCGAATTGTCTCCTCTGCGGCATTCTCATTCTCGCCCTGGCGCAGTGCCCTCACCCGCTCCCCGCGTTGCCCTTGCCTCGCCCTCCTACTGTTTCATCACCCACCACCTCTTCTCCTGTCTATTGCAAGAGCGCGCGCGTCGATTTTCCTCGACGCCGTCGCCGCCTCGGCAAGCGCGGGCGCATTCTCGAATGGTCGCGTCGCGCGGCCGTTGGGGAACCCCGCTGGCCAGGCCGTTGGGGCAACCACGCCAGCCCGGACGCAAGGGCTTCCCCCTGCGCCCGATTCGGCTGACGATGGGTTACCACCGCCAGCCTGGAGACCTGGGTTCCCCGATTCGGCCGAGGATGGGTTACTGGCCCGGAAGAGCAAAGGTTCCCCCCTGCGCCCGATTCGGCTGACGATGGTTTACCACCGCCAGGAGACAAGGGTTTCCCCCTACCCCCACTTCGGCTGACGATGGGTTACCACCGCCAGCCCAGAGAGAAGGGTTTCCCCCTGCCCCCGCTTCGACTGAGGATGGGTTACCACCCCCGGCCCGGACGCAAGGGCTTCCCCCTGCGCCCAGCCGCCGTCGTCGTCCTCACCTCCTGTTCCTCCTCTTCCTCCTCACCTGATGGGTCAGGCGAATCGCCCTCTGAAGAGCGCACAGGAAGGGGTTCCCGCCTGAGACTTCCTCACAATTCACTCACAGACGAGGCTCCCCGCCTGATACTTCCTCCATATTCAAGCCTCGGGAGCCCCAAAATGACTACAATTACAAGGATGAGGATGACCCGCTCGGATTGAAAACATGAAAAGCGGGGCCCATGGGCAGGGGGCTCCCGCCTGAGACTTCCTGACCATTCACTCACAGACTAGGTTCCCCGCCTGCTACATCCTCCATATTCAGGCCTCGGGAGCCCCAAAGTGACGACAGTTACAAGGATGAGGATGACCCTCTCGGATTGAAAACATGAAGAGCGGGCCACACAGGGAGGGGGCTCCCGCCTGAGACTGCCTCAAAGTTCACTCACAGACGAAGTTCCCCGCCTGATACTTCCTCCACAATCAGGCCTCGGGAGCCACAAAGTGACAACACTTACAAGGATGAGGATGACCCGCTCGGATTGAAAACATGAAATGCAGGCCCCATAGGGAGGGGGTTCCCGCATGAGACTTCCTCCAAGTTCACTCACAAACGAGGCTCCCCGACTGATACTTCCTCCAAATTGAGCCCTCGGGAGCCCAAAAGTGACGACAATTATAAGGATGAGGATGACCCGCTCGGATTGAAAACATGAAATGCAGGCCCCATAGGGAGGGGGTTCCCGCATGAGACTTCCTCCAAGTTCACTCACAAACGAGGCTCCCCGACTGATACTTCCTCCAAATTGAGCCCTCGGGAGCCCAAAAGTGACGACAATTACAAGGATGAGGATGACCCGCTCGTATTTTTTAGCACAAAAAAAAAAACACAAACAAAAAAAAACAAACAACAAAAAAAAAAAAAAAAAACTGGCGATGGACCCAACCATATGCAGTTGTGAATGCCGCACTTGTGCTGGGTGGTGGCGGACGCATGCGGGCGGTGCCACTGGGACCTTCGGTGGAGCTCCCTATGGGGCCACGAAACGCTGTACTGGGTGGGTGAGACGCGGTCAGCAAGGGCTGTGCTGCGTGGTGGCGGACGCATGCGAGCGGTGCCACTGGGACCTTCGGTGGAGCTCCCTATGGGGCCACGAAACGCTGTGCTGGGTGGGCGAAACGCAGGCAGGGAGCAAGGGCAGTGCAGGGTGGTGGCGGACGCATGCGGGCGGTGCCGCTGGGACCTTTGGTGGAGCTCCCTAGAGGGCTACGAAGCGCTGTTCTGGGTGGGTGACGCGCAGGGAACAAGGGCTCTGCTGGGTGATGGCGGACGCAAGCGGGCAGTGCCACTGGGACCTTTGGTGGAGCCCCCTATGGGGCCACGAAACGTGCGAGGGGTGCCAGAATGAGGTGCGGAACCGCATGCCAGCGCAGCGACTGGGGCCTTCGGTGGAGCTCCCTATGGAGCCACGAAACGTGTGAGGGGTGCGCCGAAATGGGGGGCGGAACCGCATGCGAGCGCAGCCACTGGGGCCTTCGGTGGAGCTCCCTATGGGGCCACGAGACGTGTGAAGGGCGTGCCGAAAAAAAAGGTGGAACCGCATGCGAACGCAGCCACTGGGGCCTTCGGTGGAGCTCCTTATGGGGCCACGAACCGTGTGAGAGGTGTGCCGAAATGGAGGGGGGAACCACATGCGAGCGCAGCCACTGGGGCGTTCGGTGGAGCCCCCCATGGAGCCACCCACGTGTGAGGGGTGTGCCGTGGAACCGCATGCGAGCGCAGCCACTGGATTCGGTGGAGCTCCCTATGGGGCCACGAAACGTGTGAACCGCATGCGGGCGCAGCCACTGGAGCGTTCGGTGGAGCTCCCTATGGGGCCACGAAACGTGTGAGGGGTGTGCCAGAATGGGGGTGGAACCGCATGCGGGCGCAGCCACTGGGGCCTTCGGTGGAGCTCCCTATGGGGCCAGCTCCCTATGGGGCCACGAAACGTGTGAGGGGTGTGCCAGAATGGGGGGTGGAACCGCATGCGGGCGCAGCCACTGGGGCCTTCGGTGGAGCTCCCTATGGGGCCACGAAACGTGTGAGGGGTGTGCCAGAATGGGGGTGGAACCGCATGCGGGCGCAGCCACTGGGGCCTTCGGTGGAGCTCCCTATGGGGCCACGAAACGTGTGAGGGGTGTGCCAGAATGGGGGGTGGAACCGCATGCGGGCGCAGCCACTGGGGCCTTCGGTGGAGCTCCCTATGGGGCCACGAAACGTGTGAGGGGTGTGCCAGAATGGGGGGTGGAACCGCATGCGGGCGCAGCCACTGGGGCCTTCGGTGGAGCTCCCTATGGGGCCACGAAACGTGTGAGGGGTGTGCCAGAATGGGGGGTGGAACCGCATGCGGGCGCAGCCACTGGGGCCTTCGGTGGAGCTCCCTATGGGGCCACGAAACGTGTGAGGGGTGTGCCAGAATGGGGGGTGGAACCGCATGCGGGCGCAGCCACTGGGGCCTTCGGTGGAGCTCCCTATGGGGCCACGAAACGTGTGAGGGGTGTGCCAGAATGGGGGTGGAACCGCATGCGGGCGCAGCCACTGGGGCCTTGGGGCCTTCGGTGGAGCTCCCTATGGGGCCACGAAACGTGTGAGGGGTGTGCCAGAATGGGGGGTGGAACCGCATGCGGGCGCAGCCACTGGGGCCTTCGGTGGAGCTCCCTATGGGGCCACGAAACGTGTGAGGGGTGTGCCAGAATGGGGGGTGGAACCGCATGCGGGCGCAGCCACTGGGGCCTTCGGTGGAGCTCCCTATGGGGCCACGAAACGTGTGAGGGGTGTGCCAGAATGGGCGTGGGAGGGGGAGGAGGGGGAGGAAGGGGAGGAGGAGGAAGGAGGAGGAGGAACGCGGGGCAACGTCTTTTCAAAACGAGGACCCAACACCACAGAATTGTTGAAAAAATAAAGTGCGGGCCCCATAGGGAGGGGGTTCGCCTGAGACTTCCTCACAATTCACTCACAGACGAGACTCCCCGCCGAATACTTCCTTCAGATTCAAGCCTCGGGAGCCCCAAAGTGATGACAATACCAAGGATGAGGATGACCCGCTCGGATTGAAAATATGAAGAGCGGGCCCCATAGGCAGGGGGCTCCCGCCTGAGACTTCCTGACAGTTCACTCACAGACGAGGCTCCCGCCTGATACTTCCCCAATGTTCTGCCGTGATGACTGAGTGAATGAGTGATGGCGACGTGATGACTGAGTGAATGAGTGATGATGATGAGTGAGTAAATGAAAAATGAGTGAGTGAGTGAGTGGGTGATAATGTAGTGTGTGTTCTGGTTCATGCGCGGGGTGTCCAGAGAAAGCAAGACACCCCCTTGGATGTGGAGAAAAAACAGATGCCCCAAAAGAAATGTTTAAGAGGCTCCTGAGGGGCACCAAAAAATGCGCATGCATCCAAGAAGAACCTAACCCGCAGCCCAGGCACGGTGGCGGGCTGGGCCGAGAACCACTCGGAAACGAACTCCCTCCGCTCTTCCTCTGCATCCCGTTCCTTTGCCTCCTCTTCCTGCGTTTCGTCCTCCCCCCCCAGCGAGCGATCGCCTTTGCCCCGCGTGACGGCGACGGCAAATGCACCTTCCAGTTCTCCGCGCGGGCATCGCCCGCTTGACTTGCCGTTCAGGTTGCCGCATGCACGTGCTCGTGAAATCACCCGCCCCTTGCAAGTTGCGCCGACGCCCAATCTCCTGCGCGTTGCCCACGTGGCCCTGCCGCGGGAACCCCGTGCTGCACTCCGCGCACGTCAACACTCGCTCAAGCGGGTTTCCCGCATTGGCCACTCCCTTCGCGGCGATGCCCCGTTCACTACAGCCCCCACAGACCACTCTGGTTCCTGCCTTCGCCCGACGATCATCTACCTGGTTCTGCTTCGAGCGGTACGTGTCCCAGCAAGTCATGCCGCGCGACGCGCGCGTCAACGCTCGCTCAAGCCGTTTTACCGCATCCACCACTTCATATCGCCGCGCTGGCTACAGTCCCCTCAGACCACCAGGAGGCCCCAAAGAGCCCCACAAGAGGCCCCCAGGGGCCCCAAAGAAATCACCAAGGCGCCCGCGGAATTGTATACGAATGGCGCGTTGAGCTATGCTCATCGGAATTTGAACGTGGTGTTGCCTTGTGCTGACACGCGGTGAATGCTCTTTGCCCTCGCGGGTATTCGCACGCTCGTCCCGGCGCTGAAAAGAGGGGAAGGCGCATCCGGTCCTCGTGGCGCTGGCAGCGCCCCAGGGTGCGCAGAACGGCACGGCAGAAGAGCGCGGCAGACGAGCAAAGCAAACCACCCAACGCCCAGTCTTTACGTGCTCCCGACGTGCACCCCGCGAAGCGAGGGTGATCCATATGCGGAGGTGCCGTGCTGAGCGGCAGCGCTTTCCGCGAAGGCTATAATGCAACGTATCCCGTGTATCCCAATATTGCATAACTGCTACATCCTGTGATGTCTTACATTATCACTTACCCCCATCCTTACCCCCCTGCAAGCGCTGCGCCGTATCCGTCGACCAAGGTGCCCTCCCCTCTGGAGCCCAAAACGTGCTTTGGCCCCTTGGGGGTCCACGAGGGTTTCAAGACGGTTCAACATGGCCTCGAGACGGGCCAAGACGGCCCCGAGACGGTCCAAGATGGCCCCAAGAAGGCCCAAGAAACCCCCGAGACGGCCCCAGAGAGCCCCAAGGGGGCCCCCAAGTGCACCTGCAGAGGCCAGAAATATCAATTGTTCTCCAGGTTTGAAAGGTGTTCGCGTTCTTGCCTTGTCGACTCTCCGGAGGCCATACGGCCCAACCGGCATCCAAGATGGCCCTAAGACGGCCCAAGAAGCCTCCAAGAGGGCCCCAAGACGGCCCAGCAGGGCCCCAAGATGGCCTAAAGAGGCCACCGAGACGGCCCAAAAGGTCCCCAACACAGCCCAAGAGAACCCCGAAGACGGCTTCCGAAGGGGCCAGACGGCGCAATAGCGCTCCAAGACGGCAAAAGAAGTGCCCGAGAGGCCCTAGGCGCGCTGTTGCTATGCTCATCGGAATTTGAACTTGGCGTTGCCTTGTGCTGACACGCGGTGACTGCTCATTGCCCCCGTGGGCATTCGCACGCTCGTCCCGGCGCTGAAAGGAGGAAGGCGCATCCGCCCCCCGTGGCGCTGGCAGCGCCTAAGGGCGGGCAGAACGACACGACGGAACAGGGCGGCAGACGAGCAAAGCAAATCACCCAACCCAGTCTTCACGAGCTCTGGACGCGCGTTCCGCGAAGCAAGAGAAATCCACGTCCTGAAGTGACGTGTTGCCAGAGGCAGGTCGCGGAGCGCAACGGAAGCCCTAATTCAACGCATCATCCAAATAATGTTTACTTGCTACAGGTTGTACGATGTAACATTGGTATGTATCCCTCCTACCCCCCCTGGAATCGCGCCACATCCGTGGGCCCTAGGGTGGCCCATCTTCTCGGGGGGGGGGGGGGAAACCTTATCAACCTGAAGAAATTATCGGATTTGGGCCTCTTTGGCCTCTCGGGGGACCCAGAGGGCCTCAAGCCAAGAGGCCCCCAGGGGCCGCAAGAAACCTCCAAGAGGCCCCCAAGAAGCCCCCGAACGGCCCCAAGAGACAACCAAGAAGCCCGTGGAATTGTACACGAATGGCGCACACATGCAGTTGCGATGATCATCGGAATTTGAACTTGCCGGTGGACTGTGCTGGCACGCGGTGAATTCTCATTGCCCTCGTGGACATTTACGAGATCGTCCCGGCGCTGAAACGGGGGTGGCTATCCGCCCCCAGTGGCGCTGGCAGCGCCCCAGGGCGAACAGAACGACATGGCAGAACTTCGCGGCAGACGAGCAGGGCAAACCACTCAACGTCCAGTCTTCATGTACCCCGCGAAGAGAGAGGAATCACGAGACGTGATGAGGGAGGACATGGTGCGGAGCACGACAACGATTATCAGGACGCTTAAACGTACGACCAGGATGAAAACAGTGATAACGACGCAGGCGAACATGATAATCAAGCCCGCCACCCGAAAGCGATCGCTACTAAATTCGTGCGAATGGGGCGTCTTGGGGCCGTGGGGAACGCCCCGCGATCAGTGGCGTGATAGCCATGCCGTGCATGTAACCGCTGGTAGCGAGAAGGGGTCAACGGCACACATCCTCTTTTCAAACCCGTGGCGTGCTAGAGAGCCGCTTGGCCCGAAGGAAACTTCCCATCGCTCGGATTAGTAGACCACCTACGAGCAGTATCGAGGCGCAAACCTCATGAACTCCAGTCTGGTATCAAAAAACGCGCATACGTTGGAGGTGTTCCTGCTTCGCCTCTTCCGCCTTCTCGTCCTTTTCCTCCTGTTTCTCCCCCTCCTCCTCTCAGCCGTTCTGGTCCAGGCAGTTGTGGCCTGAGCTTGCTGCCGCCGATTCTTCAGAACGGCTTGGTGGCAGCGAGCCTTCTTGGCACAGGGCCAAGCTCATCACGGTTTCGCCCCTTGCAAGACTCCTTGGCTTGTGAGGCTGTGTATTCTGTGTGCAGCGATGACCTAGCAGCAGCAGGACGGGGGAGAACTACGGTCGTGGCGTTGCCGATTCTGCTTCCACCCCCCGACGGGGGGACGTTTCTTCAACAAGCCGTCGCGAAACAGCTGCTTCAAATGTCGTCGCAGCAAGGGTGCCTGTTTCCACAGCCACGTTCCAGGTGCCAAGCCGTCTAAACATGCCAAATCTGGTCGTGTCGGTGCAAAGGCAGGCGGCGAGCTCAAGCCCGGGGATCCTGCGGGCCAGCTGAACGAAGCCCAACTTCGGATCGAGAAATTGCAAGAGGCTGCGGCCCACAAGTCGAGCTGTACCAGGGCTGAGGACATGGCCGTCGATGTGGGCATGGCATATGATGAGAAATCGCGCGATGAAGGCAAGCTGCGCGCACGCATTCATGAGTTGGACAAGCAGCTGGAACTGGCAGGCAAAGCCTCAGGCGCGCAACGGACACGGCTTCGCGATTCTCCCAAAGCTGAGAAGGAGGCTACGCATGCACGTATTAATCCACACAAGCCTGTCTCAGCTCAGGTGATTGCAGTCAATCGACAGATGGCTACTGAGTCCCAGCGGATTGAGAAGATCAGGAACTCCATTGTGCTGCAGCGCAAGCAGATCACTGAGCTGCAGCAGAAGATGGAGCTCTTGATCAGAGATCAGGCCGACAAGGAGCAGAAGTATGAGGGGCTTCGCCAGGGGCAGATCGAGCTGGCTAAGGCAGCTATGCATCCGCCTCAGCAGGAGCATGAGCAGGACGGTCATGGTGCCATTGGCACGTTCGGGTTCGATTGCACTCGATTGGAGGCGATCCTCATGCAGCTCGGCGCTGGCGAGGCCCCCATGCAGAAGGCAGGAGAGATCGCCAGGGAACTGCCGACCATCATCACCAATGCGCGGATCCAGGCGCTGGGCCCGAATCGGTCGGACATGGAGTCGGACGGGCAGCAACTTCTGCCGCGCGAGCATCAAGCACCGTCGCCGGGTACACCTGCTACAGCACCTGCTCCGGAAAAGGTTGCTCCGTCTACGCCAGCATTGGTTGCGGCGCGCGATGCGGATATCGAGATGCTGCGAGCGCAGCTTTCACAAGCTGGGAATGCTCTTGACGATGAAGCCAGTGACGGCTATATCCGACAGGCTGCGAATCGACTGTTTACTTGGCGATCGGGGGCGAAGAGCACAGTCAGCCCTTACTAGCACGGTAGCCAAACTTGGCGGCATCATGATGATGAGACTTGTTGGCAGCATGGCTGGATTTACTAGAGGATTTATGTGTTGTAGCTTGTCTCGGCATGGGCATATGCATTGGCGACATGAACAGCATCGCGGATGGATGTCTGAGCAGGGTGGGATGGACAACGGGCTTGCATCGATAAAACCTACAGATCTTCAAGCTGCAGGCCAGTCCAACCCGATTAGCGAGACCATGAAGGTCCCCTCTCCCCCCCATGCGGCGAATTGCGCCGCTCGGAAAAACATTGGTCATGCTCAAACCAAAGGGATTGGCAGCAGCTTGAAGGCGGAAGGTCAGGTCACGACCATTGATGTTGACAATACTGGCCCGCTTCTCAAGCACATTGAAGACTGTCGCCTGGCCATTGCCACGGTTCAGGCGCACGAGGAGGACGATGCTGCACTCCCTGGTCTACCATATGCGCTTGAGAACATGGGCTACCACAATATACTTGCGCCAGCCATCCGAACTGCACAGCAAGGCATTTCTTCTGGAGTGGCGACGCGGGCCCCCGCATACTTCACTGTCACGCAGCCCCCCCCTGCTTGCAAGCCCTGTCCTATATGAAGGGCGACTAGCAGCAGCAAAGATATCACGGGGATCGCAGGAGGCGCGGCGGCTATATCTGCGCATTTCAAAAATTCTTTTGGGCTGGATGATACGAACCAAGATCTGTTGTACACTCTGGCTTGTTATCTGGGTCGCCTCAATGATGTGGGCTCATGCTGGATTGCCGGAGGCGCTTGGAATGTTACATCGGACACCTTGATGGGCAGGCATGGTTGGATCAGCTGAGGGCAGTTTGCATTATACCTTCGGAGATCACTTCTCGCACCACGAACGCCACGGAAAGCTCGATTTTTGATTAGTAAGTGGTGTCTGAGAAGTTGGCGACCAAGCTCATGGTTTCACAGATTGACATTGCGTCGGCGCTACCTGTCCATGCCCCCGTGCACCTACCCGCGCGGCATGGGCACAATGAATGCTGAACGAAAATACCGATCGAGCCGAAGCAAGTGCCGAAAGCACCCGACATTGGATGTTCTCGACTGCAGGTGCCTTGGCATGACGCACGGGAGAGCGCTCATAATGTTGCGGATGGGCCTGGATTGCGACATGCATGGGGCGTGGTCATTGATAGGTTGGAGTTGGAGATACTTGGCCGATGTGATTTTGTTGATAAAAAATGCCCAACCAGATCAAGGCCGAGGGGGTCCGATTCGACCCAAGATGGCGGAGGCCAAGTGAGATGGTAAGCGGAGTAGGTTACAGTATGGGTCTCTCACCAGAGCGTGGATCACGGCGCCGAGGTGGGCCAACACACATTATGAGAGCGCGCGAGTATTGGATCACGTTGATCAACCAGCACCCGGAAGCAGATGGGATCAGAAAGACGAGCGGCGCATTGCGTTCACCCGGCTACGCGGCACCATGAACGGCAAAGTACGTGGATGATACGTCACAGGATACTGGGCTTCGAGATCTGAAGTGTTTCTTCAGACGACGCATTCAGGCGACAGACCGCGTCATGCAGCTTTTTTGACGAGGGCGCGCGAGAGTTTGTTGTATGTCTGGTCCTGAATGTCTGGTGCAGCCTGCATTAGGTACGATTGTGCACTGGTTATTGCGGAGCGGGCTGATGATTTTACTCAATTGCAGTTGGGGCCCAGCGATCCCCGCAGCGGCGCCGACAAGGCCCCCCGCAGCGGCGCCGACAAGGCCCATCGTGCATCAAGGGCGCAGGTCTTGCAGCTGATGGTTGGACAGATTGATCGCACGCAGCCTTTTCAGTTGGCCGATAGTGAGATGTGGAAGTGGAGATCCGTGCGAACATGCCATGACACGCAGCGCATGCAACTGCCCCGTGGTCACCAGCATTGGGAGGTGGTTGCTGCCATCACAGTGCAAGCGCTGCGCGATGCGACCCCGACATGTTCGTGGTGCACGGCGGCGGGGTACACTAGATTGTATCCTCGTACGTTTTGGTACGTGCCTGATGATGGGTTGGAGGTGGTCCGCGCACGATACATGGCATGTGAGCGTTCGTTGATTTGGCCTTATCACAGAATCGTAAACGTAACGGCGATGTTGTCGAAACCAGATGGTGGCACGCGTTTAATTGCACTTATGGAGAGGATGGTACGTGCGTGGTAGCGTAGCAGGCGTCCTATATCGCGCACTTGGGTACTCAAGCACGGCAGCGCGCACAAATGGGGCAACAGGAGGGGCGACTGGTATAGCTAATCTGCGTGCGAGCACAATCTGCATGCTGCAATGGCACATTTATTGGGCGAGCATTACATTACCAATGTGCTGGACATGTGGAAGTGTTTTGAGACGATGCTAGCCCCTGCCCTTTTTCGAGAGGCACAAGCCATGCGTTTTCCAATGGGGTCGAGGCGGTTGCTTCTCGAAATCCATGTACAGCCAAGGGTGGCTAAAGCACATGGCAGCTGGAGTAGACCGACGAGTTCGCGACAATGTATGTTGGCTGAATGAACGCACGCCACTGCATCACTTACCATACTCACGCATTGCGCTATACACCGCGTCAGCGCGCAGCACAGCAGAGTCATGCCACGTGCACCTGTTGACGATAGCACTTTCCAATAGATTGGCCCCGGCCTGAGAGAAGCAGGGGAGCTACATCGTGCAGTCTATCATTTTGCAATGGGAGTGCGAGAGCTAGGCCTGCTTATCAAGCCTGGGAAGTCGGGCTGGCTTGCAACCACTAAGCATACTATGTCATCCTTTTTCGTAGCAAGACGAGGCAGCTAAAGCTCACAGCCACGAAATGGGTCCGAAACCCCGGTCACGAAATGTGTTCGGTGAGACCCGTTCGGAAACAAGCCCAGGCTCGACTCGCCAAACCGCGTGATCGTCTGTCTCGTCTACGCATGCTTAAGAGAGCTGCACCTGGGCAGGTCACGACTCTGTGACCCACTGGCCTGCTTCCTGTCGCTGGCCATGAGGTGGCTGCATCGGGCGCCAGTACAGCCGAGCTTACTCAAATGCGAAATGGTGGCTGGCATTTTGTGCGGACGGGCGTCCAGCTCGCCATCGCTTACGTTGCATGTGACCACGCAGCGGGACAGATTATACGACCCCATGTATCACGTTACTATGGAGCCCATCAAAGCAAACGCTAGCGTTGTATGGGGCCAACGTGTTTCGCTAGGCAAACTTCAGAGGGCTTGGGGCTGTCTGGTGGAGAAGATGAGGTGTCCTAAAGCTTGGTCGAAAGTGAGGGGGCCTCTAGAGGTTATTTGGATGACGTTAGAGCGTATCGGGTGGAGGCTGGTGTCTAGTACTTTGTGGCATGATGATGAGAACTACGCCATAGATGCGCTACTATTTCCGCCTAAATATGCTTGCGAACTTGTTCAGCGGGGGGGGAAGGGTGACAGGGAAGATGTAGCGAGGCACATCACAGGGACATCACCGTAAGGGGATGAGAGGGTATGGGTGCGTCTACTACGTAAATGTTTGGGTGGACCCAACGCTGCAATCCGAAATCAACGTTTTGCTGGCGCTCTACGCAAGCGTTGGCCAGGCTCGATCTGGACCAGACACATGCAACATCGGGCTGGGTCCGACATACCCGCCCAGTGTGCAGGGTGCTCGGCTGAGAAGGCCACGTTCGGACACGAGTTCTTTGACTGCCCGAGTTTCTACCAGGATACCCTTGACGAGGACCCCCAGTTGGACCCCAAGATGGACCACGTCTACAATATCTAAAAGATCGCGGGATCAAGTCGAGCCCTCCCGACTGGGACTGGATACAAATATGCATGTGTATGACGTTGTGCCCGAAGTTCCTCCAACGTGATCCTCAAGAGGCTTTGGAACTGTTCTGGGGTGATTGGGAGTCGGATCGGATGAGTTGGACGATGGTGGTGTACACGGACGTGTATGGCATAGCCCCGACATGGCCAGAACTCAGTGGATGTGGGTGGGGCTTCTGTCAGTTGGGTGATAATGGGCTCCCTGCGCGTGCTGCGTATGGTTCACTTTCGGGCTTATCCAGACATTGGGCAGAACGGAGCGAATGGCGCTGTTGTATGCAGTCAAGCTACTACCTGCAGTTTCGCTGGTGTTGACGGACCTCTCGAGCTTGGCTCAGGAGGACTTGTCGTGGGCAGCCCTGTTGGCCGACGCCCAATCACAGTACGCCGACCTCTGGCGTGCTGTGTTCAGTTTAGTACAGCGGCGGCAACCGCCCTAATTTCACTGGTGTCCTGCCCACAAGACCGAGGCAGAGTTCTTGGAAATGGATAGGCACCCATGGGAGTATGTTCTTGGCAACGAGTGGGCCGACTACTTTGCCAAGGCTGGTGCATCGTCCCATGCTGTGGCCAGTTCGCCCGTGATGTCGCACGACTGTACGATTCGTGAGGCTCGCATTGATGCAAAGCTCATGGAATGGCGCGCGTGCAAGATGACACATCGTGATGCATTGAGTGATCGGCCCGCGCGTGCAGTGCATGTCCAGGCCCCCATGGCCTATGTAGCGCTCACGAGGCACAGCGTGGTACTCAGGGGACCACTTTCCCAATGTAAAGCGTGCTTGGGTGTCGCTAGGACCCGTGCTAGCCTCAATAAGATGTTGTTCACAGTTCGTGAGCCCACGGCCCAACAGAGGCTCTAGGCCCTCGGTGACCTCCAGCTCCAGGCGGCCCCACCTATTCGCACCCGTGCTGCTCAGGTGGCGTTGGATTTGTCAGACGAGTTCCTTGGCGGCGAGGGTTCCGATTATGGGAACCAGGGACCCGAGGGTGTCAGTGTGCCGCTCGATGAAGCTATCGTCGAGCTCAATGGGCGCCAGGTTCTGGTGACCGGTGGGGCCCTGGTGTGTACCATTTGCGGCTCCTATCAAGTGTCCATTGGTCAGGTTGCCAACTGTAAGCTCAGTAAAGGCCGTTGCCTGGGACCTTCTGAACACCCCCCAGCCCGTAGCAGGCAGAAATGTATTGTCTCTCGTGTGCTGGCTGGCAAGCATCACAAGACTTGGATGCCTTTGGAGGTCGGTCAACAGTTTTGCGCCACGCTTCGCGTAGGCATGGCCTGGCCCGTCCTCGAACGAGATTGGCCCAATGATGGCCCGTGTTCCCGTCCGCGGTTGCACGACTCGGCCGCCTGGTCGTCCCCCTCCTCCTCTCCTTCCTCGTCCTCCTCTTGAAACGCAAACGTCGAAGCAAGTCTAGAGAGGGACGGAGCGGGTTCTCCCCCGCTCTTCCAGTTCCCCAGCCCTCATCCTGCTTGGGACGCGCACAGATGCTCGGACGTACCGCTTCCCTCAGTGTTCGCGGGGCGGGGGTAAGAGAAGACGAGTACGGCAGGTTCATGTCGTCACGACTTCGGCGCTGGCCTCTGACACCTCGTGGATCGTTCAGCCTTGCACGATCGGCTGCTTTTTGATCGCCAGATCGTTCTATATTGACCGATTCTGGACCACCGGCGGCGTTCAACCTTGAACGTCCGCGCTGGGGCCGTCGTCGCGTCGACACGACACGAAGCTGCCGTATGGGCCAGAGGCATGCTTCTGGCCCATGGACCCCCCACCCCTCCGCAGCGCCTCGCTGGGCAGCATGTGCTTCAGCCCGGCGGGGTGCTGCGCCGCCACCCCGTCGATGTCGAAGAACACCGCGCCGGGCAGGCGCGGGCCTGGACGTCGGGTCACACCGTTTTGGACCAGAAAATAAACGACACCACCCGACCTACGGCCCCACGGGGCTTAGCGTATACCAGGAAATCTGGCGTGCGCGTCTGCGTGGTATATACGCTACGGCCCCCGATAGGCCGTAGCGCAACATGGAAGGCCGTAGGTGCGGTGGTGTCGTTTGTTGGTTGGTCGACGTTAGCTGGAAAGGCATGGCACGCCCTTTCGCCAGGAGTGCCCCAAAACACCGCGGTGCTGCAAATGTTCTCGCTTCCAGCGCTGCTCGGCCCGTTGCTTCTGACTATGCCACTTGCACACCCCCATCTCGTCCACTGAAACCTTCGCCTCCTGTTCCCAGCCTGCCCCCACGTTCCGAATTCTGACAGAAGCACGCTTTGTACTCGAGGCGTTCCGTTTCGGTATGTGCTGGATTGCCCCCACTTCCAAACAGCTCCCGCGGCCAGCACTCGTACTGACTGTTCCCCATCCTGGCCTTGTGCGTTGGCTGCACGCGGCTATGATCACCCGCCCTGCTCCCGAGTGTTCCTGCCTTGGTCCCGTGTCCTGGCCGCGCGCACGCAGTTTCCGTGAAAGTCCGCCTTCCAGACTGTCCCCAGCCTGAGCCTGTGCCCTGGCTGCTGCACCCTTCCATGGCCTGCCCTGTTCCCGACGGATCCCAGCTCGGTCCTGGGGGCGCCCGTCGCCGTCTCGACGCCGCCCCGCGCGCTGGCTAGCACTTGTGAGTTTTCGCGTGGTGGGCCCACCTCGTTTCTCTCTGGCAAAGATGCGTACTTCGGATGCGTCTGCTGGAAAGTCGAAGGCGTCATGAAATCGGGTGTCTTGTGGCAGTCTCCAGCGTGGTGAATGATAAACCCGAACGCCGTGACTCTGAATGGATAAGGCAACGGGTAGGCCGCTCCGTACGTATCTAGCCTCCCCTTCGTGACAACGCGAACTTAATCAAACTACCATGCTGAATCCCGATAATGATTTGGCACAGAGACAACAAGCGATATGTTCCGGACAGCGCGTACGAGCGGACTGACAGCATGGCATGCAAACCACGAGCAGCGCGCATTGGATTCGAGGGAGGCAGGGATGGAGACCTACTATTCCCCAGTCACTACAGGCCATTCATTACAACTCCTCCTCCCCCTCCTCTTCCTCCTCCTCCTCCTCCTCAGCATCATCAGCATAAGTGCCATCACCGTCATCATCATCATCATCATCAGCAGCACCACCACCACTACCACCATCATCATCATCATCATCATCAGCAGCAGCAGCAGAAGCAGCAGCAGCATCATCACCATCATCATCATCATCAGCAGCATCATCATCATAATTACAATCATCAGCACCATCAGAACCATCAGCATCAGCCTCATCATCATCCTCATCAGCATCGTCATAATCATCATCATCATCATCATCATCATCATCATCATCATCATCATCATCATCATCATCATCATCATCATTATCATCATCATCGTCATCATCATCATCACCATCATCATCGTCACCACCATCATCAACACCGCCACCATTACCATCATCATAACCAACAGCATCAGCATCATCAGGATCCCCATTACCATATTCAGCAGCACATTCAACATCATCATCTGTATCATCATCAACATCATCAGCGTAATGATGATATGCATCCTCATCATAATCCTGATCGTCATCAGCAGCAGAATAATGGTTGGAAATAGGATACTGATCCAAATAATATTAACTAGTACCATCATCATCAAGGTCAGCATCACCATCCTCATCATGATCAGAATCCTCACCATCAGAATCACAGCTATCATCAGCAGCAGCATCATCATCATCATCGTCATCAGCATTACAAGCATCGTCACCATCATCAGCATCATCAGCAGCAGCGGCAGAAGCAGCACCAGCATCATCATCACCATCATCATCACCATCACCATCATCACCATCACCATCATCAGTATCATCATCATCACAACCATCATCATCATCATCATCATCATCATCATCATCATCATCATCATCATCATCATCATCATCATCATCCCCCCATTGTCTTCCTCGTCTTTCTCCTCCTCCTCCTCCTCCTTATCCCCTCTTCCTTCTCCTCCGTCTCCTCCTCCTGCCTCCTCTCCCCCCCTCCTCCTCTTCCTCCTCCTCCACCTCCTTATTCTCCTCCTCCTCCTCCTCCTCCCTCCTCCTCCTCCTCCTCATCCTCCTCCTCCTCCTCCTCTTCCTTCCCCTCCTCCTCCTCCTCCTCCTCCTCCTCCTCCTCCTCCTCCTCCTTATCCTCCTCCACCTCCCTCTCCTCCCTCTTCCTATACCCCCCCCCACATCCTGGTTCCTGGTTCCTAGCGGCATGAAGATCCAGCGGATGCTGCCATCCCCCCCCCCAGGGCCGGTCGGCCCTGAGGGGGTGATCCAAGTAAGAGTCAGGCATCTCCTGGAGCAATCGCTCCAGGAATCGCCGGCTGGGGTAGACAGCAAAAGGTAAAGGACAGCAGACGGTAGCGAGAAGAGGGGTAGGGGACCGATCATAGCCTCGAAATGAGAAGGGGAGGGCGTGGCGGCGGCGGCAAGGGGCCACTTTCGCCAAAGTGGAAAGCGCTGAAGCCTTTCCCTCTGCTCATAGGAACCCCGACAAACGTTTCCCAAATCAACGTCGGGAACCCTCACCTGCAAGCAGCTTCCCAAAACGGTGGGTTGGGGACCGCCTTTGGCGGGGTCCACCGAACGTGGGGGCGGTTTAAGCCTTCCGCGGCGGTGGGTTTCCCCGCGACGTTTCACGCGCCTGCGCGTCTTAAGACAGCTGTGCGTCTTGAGACGGATGCTACTGTTGTTACTGCTCCTGTTGCGACGCAGGGTCAGGCGCCTTCCTACTGTTGTTGTTATTGCCCGCTTTGGGGTTCCCGGAGAATCTTCCGGGAACCTGAAAACTGTGATGGGATTGACTGCAGCGCAATGCTGGACCGCACCGCCGCCCCACTCTGTGGCGGCGCGCCGCGGGGCCCCAGGGACTCAGCAGCCTGGTCCTCCAGGGTGCGGTAGCTGTGCCGTCTTGAGACACCAACTCCTGTTACTGCTGCTCTTGCTCGGCGATTTCGAAGGAAGGGGTGGACGGCGACGGCGGTGCAATCGGCGAGACGAAGGATTGGAGGGGAGCAAGGAGCCAAACATGAGCTGAACGGGCATGGCGGTGTAACGGTTGACTGGGGCTGGTGAAATGTCGCAGCCCTCAATTGGTAACGATCGTGTCGCACCAACATGGCTGCATCCGTAGATCAAAGCTCGTCGCGGATCACTCCACCGCCCACCCCCCATGAGCAACGCCATCCCCTGATCGGAAGAAGTGCAATGCGGATCCTCGACAGCGAAAGCCGAGGTGGACCCCACCTCTGAGATCGCCGGCAATGGCTATTGCCCAGAATGCAATGCGGGATGGAGAGGACGAAAAAAAGTGAGAGGAACACTGACGCGAAGGACGAGACAGAATCCAAACGGATTCAAACGTGAGCCGAACAGGCATGGCGATGCAACAGTTGATTGGGGCTGGTGGCGAACCGCAACCCTCAGAATGGACGCCATCCCCCGATTGGAAGCAGTGCAAGGCGCGCTCGACAGCAAAAGCCGGGGTGGACCCACTTCTGAAATCGCCAACATTGGCTGCCACCCATAGTGCAATGGGAAATGGAAGGGAGGAAAACGAGCGAGGGGATGGTTCTGGCGGAAGTGAATGCGCAGTGGGAATGCGACTGATTGTCCTGTCGGATCATTCGCTAGGCGGGTCGCGCTGCAACGCCGTGGCTGACGACTATTCTGACTCGGAGCTCATCGCCCACCTTACCCCCCCCCCCGACCGTTATTTCGACCCGACCCTCCTCGACCCTTTGTGGGGGGGAGGGACACGGACGATGAGGGAAAGCAGGAACAGGAATGGAAAAAAGGGCAGGTAGGAACGGAGGGGAAGGCCAGGAGAGTGCCATTCATGGCTGGTCTCTGGAGGCGGTGGCGCTGAGGAGCGTCGCCCATTGCGGGTCCGCGGCGCGCTCCTCCAGGGGGCGTCCGGGGACCCACCCGGCTAGTGTTTCGTGGTGGAGGTCGTGCCAAGCTGCAGCAGCCGCGTCCTCTCCTGCCGTGCCGCCTTCGGTTGATTGGAACTTGAATTTCACGAAGGCGGCGACTTCGACGAGGGCTGCGTCCTCGTACGGGCGCCGCATGCGTTGCGAAAGCTGGTGGAATACGGCGCGCGTGCCCTTTCGCTGGACGATGGCAAAGCGCTCGCGCAGGTCCGCTAAGGCAGTTTCGGTCCCGAGCTGGTCCTCTGGGTCCTCAGGACGGGTACTAGGTCCTCGTGCTAGTCCTCAAGTTTGTCCTCGCAGACGCGCCGTGGTCTTCATATCGTCAGTGGGTTCTGGCTGATTTCCCACGTGATGCCTACGGCTGTAAGAGGCGAGTCCAGCCGCGGCGACGGGGAAGGGTCCTCGCCGACACATCTAGCCCGAGCCCGAAGGGCTCAGTGAAGGGGCCGATGGGATCCCGAGGGGAAATTCCAATCTTGACGAATTATTGGGCGAATGCCCAGGTCTACTCCGGGGCTGAGCGCCCGAGAGGGCAAAAGGGAGGATGGTCCCTGTGAGACAATCGAGAGCGAGGCGTCGCTCCTGCCAGCTGCCAGCCCCCCTCATCCTCCTCCTCCTCCTCCTCCTCCTCCTCCTCCTCCTCCTCCTCCTCCTCCTCCTCCTCCTCCTCCTCCTCCTCCTCCTCCTCCTCCTCCTCCTCCTCCTCCTCCTGCTGGGGGGGGGGGCGGCCGCGACAGCGGGGCAGGGAGTCGGACCCTCATCCTCGTGTACCTCCAGCCTCCAGGGGTCGTCAGCGGCGCTGGTGACGAAGCTGGCGGTCTGGCTGGTGTTGCCGTTGTAGTTGTAGTGGCAGCTCGCCGCGCTGCTCGTTGTGCGCGAAGGCATCCAAAACTATCTCAGGAATGCTGGTGCCGATCGCGAATGGACTCGGCTCGAAGACCTGGATAAGGATAGGGATAAAGTCCTGTCAGGGTGGCCCGCGCGGGGCAAGACTCAGAAGTCGAACTTGGCCTCCGACGCCCAGTTCACGAACTCGCCCGGGCGTTGCTGCCAAGCTTCCCCAGATGCCATATCTACCCACGCGCCCAAATTTTGCTCAGCACAAAACCGCTTGATATTGTCCTCGAACCGCGCCCATTTGCGACACGGCGGCCTCCGCAGACGCAGTGCGCCGAGCTCACTGGCGGCAGCCTGCCCTTCTGAGTCACGCCAATATGTAGCTTTCCAAACACATTATCGTTTATCTTTCCTCGCCACCTCACCTGCCCATCGCCATTTTCTCTTGAAGTGTTCCAGGGCCCACTCCTTCACGGAGCAGTCGCGGGCAAGACGCCGGGCCTTGCACGTTGCCCTCTGCACCCAAACAACCCATGGCTCATCGCTGCGCTGGGCGAACCCAACAATGCGTCGTAACATTGTGTGTTGCGTGACTCTGAACGCGTTTACTTCTCCAGCCCTCGGCGCCCAAGACTATTATGACCACATGATACATTCTGCGTTCTCGAAAAGGCGCAATTTCTTTGTCGAAACTGATTCGTTAGGAGGCAAACTTTTCATCGCCGAAAA